>VXBQ01005200.1:28002-96276 GCA_013400175.1 Phainopepla nitens
GGTGACTGGCGCTGCCGGCCCGGCCCCGCCCCGGCCGCCACATGGCCGCGGGGGAGGGGAGCGGGTGGCGGGAAGCGGGGCCGGATGGCGGCGTGAGGGGAGGGAAGGAGGCAAGGCGGGCCGAGAGCGGCTGCTGTCACCTGGCGTGTGGCGGTGCCGGAGCGGGGGGAGGCTGTCAAGCGAACCAGAGCCCGGGTGGGGCTTGAGAAGCGTCCTCTGGCCTGGGCACCTCCACCTCCGGTATCCCGCGGGTCCCCTCCGGCGGTCGCACCTGGTGAGGGTGGGTGAGGCGCCTCATCCCTGCGGGAGCTGCGTGGACAAGGATCCTCCTGCTCTGTGCAGCGCCTCGGGGATGCTGGCATGGGCAGCACTCTTACCGTAAGGCTGTCGCTATCCAGAGATTGATTATTTTGGTTGCTTGGCCAAACATGTGGGTTTCATTCCTAAAAAGTCACAGTGCATCTCCTGGGGCCCTTTCCCCGTGTAGTCCAAGCGATTCTAAAGGAAGCACTTTGTGTATAAGGGAGTCAAGTTTCACTCTTGCAGCTGTGGGTCCATAAGCTTTCCACCGGCAGTACAGATCTCGCTGGGAATACCTCAAATGGGGCATTTATTATTTCACTTTTCTTAGTAACCTTTCCTAAATCGGTAAGAAGAAATTCACAGTCAGCCCCAAGAGGTTTGCTGCCTGAAAATTACTGAAATTTCAGGAAGAAAGAAAAGAAAGGGAAAACAAAATAGAAAAAGGAAACTGAAAAAAACCCAGACTTTTAAATGGTTTGAGAATCAAAACTTGAAAACTGCAATTTACAAAGGGCCTAAAATCACCAAGAAGAGGCAGGAGACAGAAAAGAAAGAATCACATAAGTTGCTTGGTTTTGTCCAGATTTCTTGTATTTACTATTTAGATTTGTAAGAAGAAATGTGAGGACATATGCTGTATTCCATGGCAGCCAAACTAGACTGCTAATGATGAATTGCTCAGCTTGACTGCTTGCTAACTAAGACATGCAGATGAAACTTGAAGAGAACTAAAGCTCTTTGTTTCATTCTGTTCCTTTTTTCCTCTAACTCTGTGGTGGTGTACCAAATTAGAGAGGTACTCATCATAGTTTCATAACACTAAAAAAGATGCTATTATTGGTTTCAAGTTCTTTCACTGTCAAAACAGTGAAAATTATTCAAAATATTAAAAGAATATAAGACATCCTAAATAGTATATGCTATTCATTACCACTAGCTGATATGGGTAATTTCTTCTTTAGTGAATACTATTCCTAGAAAGGAAAGTGTGAGGAAGGATAAGGAGAAGTTGCAAGATAATACTAGCTTTTTTCTGCTTAGAGTCTCAAGAATCACAGGATGCCCTGTTTGCCTACACGTAGAATGCAAGTAGGCATTAAATTTAACAATACAGTGAACATCAGGAATGAATTAATCCCAAACCCTTTGGTAACCAGCACAGCTACTTAAACGATGTCCTTTGGTGCACACAAATATTTGTGCGCTATATGCAGAAGGGGTGGGGAAGCTGAGGGCTTTTTCACAAAGGAGGTTCTGTTCTCAGTAACATGATTCCATTTAGTCCTGGCCAAAGCAGTAATGCCTAGAGCAATTATGACAAAGGGAAAGTATTTTTAATTTGAGGGGGTTGGATCTCTTGTCTCATCAGTGCTATGCAAGGATAAAGAAAAGAAAGGTGAGGAGGGAGGGATTTGGATGCTGGCAGTTTGAATTTATGGTGTGTGAAAGAATGACTGGTGTGAGAGTGGTATGTGAGACATTAGAGTGGAACTTTTTCAAGGTTTGGAACAAGGGAAAAAAAATTCCTCTGTTGTGATAGAAAATATGGAAAAAGAAATCCTGGACATTTTTAATACATTAAGTTGATAGAACGGTGTTCAATCTATTGAAAGAAGGGGATGTCCAAATACTTTGTCCCTATCCATTTCTGGTGTAAAACTAGTATTTAATTTAATTGATTGGATAGCTTGTCACTTGATTTATTTTCCGTTGAAGTTCATTGTCCCATGTAAACCTCACCATCAGTGAAAAAATAAACTGCTCCATAAATAGCAAAATTTGTTGAACTTGTTTTTCTGTGCCTGTATTCCCCTCACTCCACTGATTTTTCCTTGCTGCACTCCTTTCCCAACTCATGCTTTCCTTTAAAGACACATGTTCTCAAAGTTATTATCTCCAAGTTCAATATCTTAAAATATCTCTAAGGCAAGAGATACTTTGGGTTTTGGGAGTGCTTGTTCATAAATTGCTCTGTCTGTGGTGTTGCTTAGAAGCAGACCGAGCAGAAATGACAACTGAGTTCCTGCTGTAGCATTTCCCTCATCAGGGTGACTAATACATGTGTCTCATATGAATCCAGATGCTGATTTTTGAAAATGGTAAGAATATCGTTGTGGGATATCTGTAGAACTCAGACTGAAGTTGGCCATTGTGTTCCAAAAGTAGTTAAGAGGTGATTGGCAGAGACCACAATTGCACAACTTATGTTTTATTTGGAAACCAGACAAAAAGAATTACATTTTTTTATGTGCACTTGGTATCATATTCTGAAGAGTGATTCATGTGTCTTAAACTTATTGCTGGCAATTAAACAGTTCATCTCTGTAACTAAGATGCAATAAAATATATTTCACATAAGTTAATCTTGGGTCAATACTAGACTTTCACAAGTGTAGTTGGTGTCAACCATCTTTGGTTTATAATCAGCATAACTGTGTGCAAATGTCTTTGGATTAGAATGTAGGTAATGTGTCAAAGTTAAAATTTGGTCAGTTTAACTTAATACTTTAAAGAGAAATAAAGGCTTTAAAATTGTTTTTTAAAGTCTTAATAATATCTTTTTGATAACCGCTTTGCAGTTTTGGTGGGTTTTTTTTCCCCTCTGAAATAAGCATGTGCCTCAACTCCAAGTGTATTTGTAAGAGTTGGGAGTTTCACTTCATGACCACGTCAGAATGAAATTTATTTGAAATAATCAGTAAGATTTCATGGGACAGTGATAGTTCAATCTTACTGGAAAACCTTCTGAGTTGGTTCTGTTTGTTTGTTTTAATATAAATACACAGTTTAATATTTTCCAATCCCCTTTATTAATTTCCAATCCTCTTGTTTGCCTCCAGCCTGAATCACATGATTTGTGGATCAACCACTCAATAAACTCCACTGCAAGAATAAGACTCCACCTTTTCCTTTCTTTTGCAGAATTAACATATGTCTCTCTCAAGTTCACTGCTGACAAATCTGTTCCAAAATGCAGTTTTTCACTAGGCTGTTGTGCTGCCATTATTCATGGTTAGGTGTGAGAAACTTATACTTAGCTTTTTTGTAAACAATTAAATGGTAGAGTAAGTAGTTATTTACAAAAGATACTAAATTATATCTGGTAATTTAACCCTATATGCTTCCATGTTTTTCATTTTTGCAGACATTCTTTCTAACCTGTTTGATCTGAAGGGATGTGTTTTAAAGTGCACCACATCCTTTCATCTTCTCAGTGTTTGGTTTCACTCACCCTCTGTGCCTCAGAGCTTTGGGTCTTTTCAGGCAGGGTCCTGAACTGTGCGACCTCTCTGTTTTCCTTGTGAATATTTCACAGTATTGCTTAGATGCTTCTGACATTTCAAACTGTTCTTTGACTGGAAGGTTAGGGATCAAATTCTAGTTGTGAGAGATTGTGTATGACAAATTGTCAGTTTCCTTTTGTGATAGTTTTCCTTAGTAATACTTGGCTTCTGTTTCTCTTTGTTGGTGATGCTGTAGCAAAAACACACTCAGGAATATGGAAAGATCTTCAAGTCTCACTTTGGTCCCCAGTTTGTTGTATCCATTGCAGATCGAGACATGGTTGCTCAAGTCCTCCGAGCAGAAGGCAGAGCACCACAAAGAGCCAACATGGAATCCTGGCAGGAGTACAGAGACTTACGGGGGAGAGCCACGGGGCTCATTTCTGCGTAAGTGCTGTTGGTCCTTCACTTGCCTGGTTTCCTTCTGTGAGCGCAGAGGTTTTCTGAAGGACTGCACAGGTCATGTGGGAAATCAGGCTTTTCTGTGTGGGGAAATTTGTGTGTCTAGTGGGGGGAAGGGAGTAGGTATTTGTGGTGAATGCTGTGAATTTGTTCTGCTGTGAAGTTTCAAAGGGATGGTAATGACGTGTAGTTGAAGGTGCAGTGAGCTACTTTGCATGAAGACATTCTTTAGGAATGTGTATCAGCTGGAGTTGTCTGAGTTGACTCACCTGCAAGCAGTTTTACAGAGTAGAGCTTTCTAAATTTGCCACTGCACTGCATGGATGTGGTTTTTTTGCATCAGTTCTAGACTGTTCCATCTGGTTGGCAGTGTGCTGTGTGGAATTGTTGGCTCAGTTTGGTTTTAGGTTTATTGTTCACTCAAGTGCCCCCTCAGTAGGCTAATGTAAAGAATGGTCAATTCCACTGTAGTGCATCCCCACACAGATATTTTTGAATCTGGCTGATTCCAGAGGAGTTATCTGTCTGTACAGCTTGCATAACCTGGCAGGGCATGTGGGTGTGGTTAATTGCCACTGGGAACTACTCACAGTCCCCACTGACATAGGATGTTTATTTAGAGGGAAATTAATTTCCTGAGTCATGGGCAGTGTGTTTTTTCATGGTAGCAAAAGGCTTTATGTATTGCACTACAGACTCAAATATTAAGCTGCAGATGAGACTCAAACTAACAGTTCTTTGATACTTAGTGAAAAGAGATCTTAAATCAGGAGATTTAAGAAATATCTATTAAAGAGATCAAATTCTTCTGCTGGCTGATAAGTTTCTGTGCCTTGCAATGGCATTGCTCCAGGTAAAAAAAGCAATGGGAAGTAAAACAATTTAAAATAAACACATAAAAGATAATTGCCCATGTTCATAAGGAATTGAAAGGTATCCCTGGAACCACTGCTCCCAAATACTCTGCTCATACGGAGCACGTAGATAGTGCAGTTCAGATTTTTCGTCTTCAGCACAAAGGTTTCCATGCATAGCTCAGCTAAAGCAGAATCTGTAGGTGTAAGTTGTTTCTCTACAGGTAGGTCTGCTCTCTTATTACTTTGTCAGTTTAGAACTGGGGTAGCTGAAAGTGATGTATCAGTAATGGAATTTTTGGTACCAGCTTAAGTTGTTGATTTTTCAGATGTGAATGTGATACTTTTTTTTGACAATTAAGTACTGGTTCTCTGTAAAAGCAGTTTTGCAGACTACCCATTCAAATATTTATTTAAAGTAATTTTAATAGAATATTTTACTAATTTCTTGCATTAGCTACTATTAGCAGACTAACATAGGGACACTCATCAAATTCAGATCACTTAGTGGGCAAGTTCTGTCACTCTACCCAGAGATTGACTTACACCTTAAAATACATGTTGCAGCACTGAAATTTAATGAGGATGTGCAATAAATACAGAATAAAATTGTAGGAGCATAATACAAAATATGTATTATCATAATTTTCACTTTACCATTTGCTTTCATTTGACAAGAAAAATTGCAAACAGTTTAGTTGCAGAGCTCTTACCCAGCTGATGATTGTTAAGGACAACTATGTATTGTATTGACATTATTAATAATTTCTTCTAGGGAGGGGGAGCAGTGGCTAAAAATGAGAAGTGTTCTGAGGCAAAAAATTCTGAAACCCAAAGATGTGGCTGTTTACTCTGAAGGAGTCAATGAAGTTATCACAGACTTAATTAAAAGAATCCACACCCTCAGAAGTCAAGAGGAGGATGGGGAAACAGTGAGCAATGTTAACAACCTTTTCTTCAAGTATTCAATGGAAGGTAAGCCCAGGCTGGACCTGTAAAGCAAATGGATGTAAAGCAGTGTGGTTGTGGTTAGGCATTTCTGTCAAATGACTGTGCCCTGATGTGATTAATCTGAAAAGGGGAGTTTGATATTCTGCATTTGTGTGTCTTCCTAGTTAGTGAAGTGGGTATCAGTAGAATTCCTTTGCAGAGTCCTTGTATTAAGGAGCAATTCCCAAGGAAATACTGGTGTATAGGTAAAATGTTCAATCAAGGCCTTGAGCAGTCTCAGTACTCTGTATTTCTGTATTAATTTCTCAAGAATAAGGGTGATGACCTTCTAACACACGACTTCTAAGACATGTTAATTTCACAATATACCAGCCAAATTCCAATGAGGAATCCCCATGTGATGTATCTAAATTCGGTTCATAGCTTAATGTGGGAAAAGATACTGCTCTTCCCGGCCTACATATGCCAGTGTGGGATTGTTATGCTTGCCTTAAGATCATCTGCCACTGGCTACCATTAATGAGGGAATGCTGAATGAAACTCTAGCTTGAGCCTGTGTGGCATTTCCTGTTCTCTTACAGAAATCTCATGGTGATACATATTTCATATATTTCTTTAACTGACTGCATACAACCCCATTTTGTCATATGTAATGCCTTTTAAAAACATTGGTACTCTTTGCTGACAGGCAGCTGAGTAATTTGGGATTTGAAGAATTTCCAAACTGCCCACTTATGAAGATGTTTTGTCAAATTGCTGGCTGCCTGCTTGGTCTGTTTCACATTAATAGTGTCTAAAAATGGCATTCAACTACCAGTTTATGGAATTTCAGACTGTGAGTGTACAGATTCACTATAACTGATGGGTTTGTTTAAATTCTTCACATTCTTTTAGTTTTTAATTTATAACTTGTGCCTGGCACACACTTATTTTCTATATGACTTGCTGTTTATTTAACTTACTCTGTAACTGTGCAGGGAACCAACACATAAGGTTTCTTTGAAGGGATGCTGTAAGCAGCGAGAGGATCTATAAGAACTAGCAGTTTCTGAAAAAGGCACAAAAGAAAGAAAAGACTCAGAAAAAATATCATCCCTGGGAGGAAAATTAGGAAAGGAAGAGTGAGTTGAAAATAACCAAATTTTAAAATTATTTTTGTCAGTAAAGATAATTTCTAGTGAGGGTGCCTGCAGAACTGCAGAAAAACATCTGTGAAAATTACAGCAAGTCAGAACAAAAGACAATCAACTTTGACACCTGCAACAGTGTCACACTTGCTGTGTTTTAGGGCCAGATGGAGAATGGTGTGTGCAGTAAAAGCACCCTCTGGAGTGCAAATTTTTATCCATTTATACAGACTCAGAGTTCATTTGCTACCAGCTGATGACAGACACAGCCACTGTGAAACTCCTGCGCTGTCACCAGAGTTGTGTGTCCCTGTGTGTTCAGAGGCCAACAGGGCAGGCTCGAACAGACTGGAGGCTGCTCTACTTCTGGTGGAATTCCTGGCTGTCTACTAATGCTGAGCACTACTGACATAGCAACTACTCTCCTGCTGCAATGTTTAGCTGGGCTATTTTACTGTGTTTTGAATTTCTGTTTTATCTGTTCCCCAACAGAAGTAGTAGTAGTAGTAGTAATAATAATAATGATAATGATGATAATGATGATGATGATGATGATGATGATGATGATGATGATAATAATAATAATAATAATAATAATAATTCTTGTAAGATAGTTCCCTTTTATGTTAGTTAATTCCTTAAATTATTAGTATGAATTCATGCATGTGTATAGACAATTCTTTCATTCTTTTGTGTGCAGGTGTGGCGACTGTTCTGTACGAATGCCGGCTGGGCTGCCTGGAAAACAACATCCCACAGCAGACTGTTGAATATATTGAGGCTCTGGAATTGATGTTTAGCATGTTTAAGACCACTATGTATGCAGGTGCTATTCCCAAATGGCTTCGTCCACTTATTCCAAAACCCTGGAGAGAGTTCTGCAGATCCTGGGATGGACTCTTCAAATTTAGTAAGATGTAGTAGTAGAAAAGTTCAAGTGTATTTCTGCAGGTTCTGTGTGTGTTTGAATGGGACAAGCTGCATTTCTCTTCTAATATTATAAGAAGACATTATGGCAGAAGTAAGTTTCATATTAAATGTAGGCTGGCCAAGGGAACTGTTTAAAAAATATTCTACTGAAATCAAACGTTACCAGCACCTTTCAAAACTCCCCTATTTTATACTGCTCTTTCTTTATTTATCTTCATCTGTTACAGCGCTCACTTGTCACTCTAGGTCCAAGTGCTTTGCCAAGGTTTTATCTTAAGCCACTTCAATTTTAATGAGGGTAGTTTTGTTGACTTCAGCGGAATTTTAATTAAGCACCCTGAAAAATAATCAACACTAAAACTGACTAGAAAGTTAATAAAACAGGCTCTGGCAATTAATTAAACACTTTGTGAAGTTTATTTATACATATATAAGTGTTCAAGTTGACATTGAAGTACATAGATGTTCTACAATACGGATTTTTTTGGTAAATAAAATATTTCAGGCTGCTTTATGAATCAGTTTTCTTGTAAGTTCATGTAAGTAGGAAGAAGGAGTTGTCTTTGCAATTTTATTTTTTAACGTCCTTGAGTTTCTGTGAGCCATTAACTTTCTGAGGAGTCTTTCTCTTCTTAAATCCCTTGTTTGACCAAAGATGCTGTTTGCAGGCACTGGAGTATACATGGAGCTGTGGCTGAAATTGCTCAGCGTGTCATTCACTGAAGTTTTGAATTTTTGTTATTACTTGATGCTGCTCATCTTTGTCTTCAGAGTAATTAAGTTCTGTGGCTTTGACCTTCTGGTTGCTGCTAGCACCCTGTAGCATCCTCTCTGTGCTGAGTTGCAGCATGCCCTGCAGAGTTCACTTCTTGCAGAGTCATCAGGCCACAAGCCAGGTGGGTGTGAAAACTTGGCCTCGAGCTTCCCTCAAGGAAAGGAACTGAAGTCTCTTGTGTCCTTCCTTTGTGCTCAGCATTCTCATGATGTGAGCTACCAAGGTTCCTGTCAGCTCAATCTTTCCTTGCCATGAGTACCCAAGGACCTCTACCACCACTCTAGGATTTTTCCTAAAGAAAAAAGAATTATTTTTTTTTCCCCTGGATGTGTAGTGTAGCCTAAGTGAGAAATGTGTTTACTAAATGGAACTAGCAGAAAAATAAAAATGGAGGCTTAACAATTTTTTTGAATCCCAAAGGTCAAATCCATGTTGACAACAAATTGAAGGCTATTCAGTCTCAGCTGGACCAAGGAGAAGTAGTGAATGGTGGGCTACTTACATACCTCCTAGTGAGTAAGGAACTTACTTTGGAAGAGATCTATGCCAACATGACTGAAATGCTTCTGGCAGGAGTGGACACAGTAAGCTTGTTACCATTTTTCTTGTGTATAATTGTTCTTGTAAACCAGTATCACTGGCAGCTCTCTCCAGGGGAGTTACATTGTCCATAAGGATGTCATTTTAACACATTTAAGCCAAGATGCCTTAAAAGTGATACAAATTGCTTCCTGTACTGTGTAATCTCTCCACTGGAATGAAATCAGTGTTCTGATCTAGCTGTGCTTTTACAGGAACTCATCACTTCCACACTGTGCAATCTGCTCCACAGTTCATTAAACAGATAAAATAGCAACTGTCTTTACATTCAGCTTGCATTTCACACATTTTCTTTTACTAGTTTGCTTACCAGGCTGGTGTTTGTGCTACTTTAGGTAGACCACAAAGAAAAGTCAGCTGAAAGTTAGTGTGAAAAAAATTGGATCAATAAACTCATGTGTAGAGTTTGGTAAAGGATTTTCATGAATGGCTAATTAAATCAACGGGGACATACTGTGGATCAGATACCTGCTTTGTGCTGGAATCCATTAGGAGGAAGATGTTAGGCCAGCAAGGATGTGGATAAGTTCACTCTACCCCTGCTTGTGCTGGCAACATAGTCAGGCTGAGGCAAAGAGCTGTGGTAAAGACTCAGGATTAATGGGGCTGCTGTATCCAACATATTAACACCTAGGAATGTGTTTCAAGTGTCTCTCATTCTTTATTCTTCTGATTTGCTATACAGACCATTTGATGAAAAATTAATGTTTTATGTGTATCTTCCCCTCTCATCCCCATCATATGAAATCAGTGTAGTTCAGTGCTGACTGCAGCATGACAATTGGAAGAATAAGGAAAAAGAAAGATGAGTTATTGTATGTACAATGTATACAGAGTTATTTAGAGTATCAATGAACACTGCTACTATAAATGATTGTTACTGAACAAATTTTTAAAAGAAATTATATTAATTTGATAAAGAAGTGCTCTGTAGGACTTAAACAGTCTTACAGTAGAAAAGTTTAAAATAAGTAAAAAAGCAAAATGGTCTTAAAGAAAAGAAAAACTCTCTGGATAATTGAATTCAGATTTTTTTGGCTTAAGAAAGTTTTTAAGGTTTCTAAAGAAAACAAGAAAACCCCAACAGCAATCACTTTTGGATTCCATAATAAGGAGCATATGTAAAACTTCTTTATGTGCTGAATATTACTCCATTGGTTAAATGTCCCAAGGGCTTATAAGTTTGCAGAGTTTTTTGATGTTTGCTTCTTAAATAAAACACAGTTATTAATCCCATTCATTTTCTAATCTTTCAGACCATTAATTTTCCATGTTTAGTGTGTGACATTTTTTATTAAGACAAAAGGACAATGTTCATGCCAACAAGAATTTCCCTTTCCATTTGAGTCAGCTTTCTCAGCTGGCAACAGGCTTTTTTCTGAGAGGACAATACTTCTGACTTCCTCATTTTCGACTACAAAACAAAAATTGAAGGAATCTTTTTTTCCCTACTGCTGTCAATTCAGGTCTCATCACAGAAACTGAAAGAGGCTTAGAGGATTATAAAAGCTTTCAACACAATTGTGAGGCAGTTGTTTGCTACAAAGCATTTCGTCTGTTGCTGGAACAGTCCTAATTTTTAAGAAGTTATGAAAGAACTGGAAGGGTGGGAAGAAACACTGCTTATATCAGAAAAGTTCAGTACACAGCTGGCACAATTGCCAGCTCCTCTGAGTGGAACAGAACTGGGTTGCATTGTAGAAGGCACAGACATTCAATATTGCAACAAAAACAAGAAAAGCTTATGAGAATGGTACTTCTAGCATTACACTCCAGTTTGAAGACAAGATGTAAATGGTCACCATCATGATGAATTTGCATTCTTAATTGGTCTTAAACTTAAGACCAAAATAAGACATTTCCACAAGCTGATTTTTTTTCCATCTGTGGTGCAAAAAAGATTAGATGATGGGTTTCTTTAAATCCTCTCATGCTCAAAGTTGAACTGTGTCCTCCCTCTTGTTCTGTTTCTTCTTCACACAAAATATTTTTAAATGATAGTGGTGTGGCATTGCTTACCAAAAGGATAAAGTAAAATCTTAGCAGTGATGATATGAATTCTGTTGTGTGGATGCTATGAGGGGACCACCATATGCTTATAAGGGGTTGAAAATGTTCTCAGTAGTATTTTCTTATCTTGTTTCCTGTGCAGTGTTTTTTGTTGGAAGAAAAGGTGAAATGCATATTGAAAACCAAGAGCTAACTTAATCCATTGCTGTTTAGAGTGTTTATGTTTCAATATTGTTTACATAGCTGGGTTTGCATTTGGTTTGTCTGTTGCTTTTTATATTTCACTGGGAAAATATCAACATGGATTGTTTTGATATGTGGTGGACTTGTAGGTGGAAAAGGGATGAAGGAGGGGATGGTGAAGTCTGGCAACCTCCCACTGAATCCAGATGTGAATCCTTGCCAGCCTGTTTCATAACTTAAAACATAAAATACATTGTTGAAAACTGATTGTTTTCCTTGGCTTGAAATTACTTTTAATGTAATCTTTTTGGGCTTGGTGACTGTGCTTTCTTCCTTAGACTTCTTTTACTTTGTCCTGGGCAATATACTTGTTGGCAAAGCACCCAGAGGTGCAGCAACGTGTTTATGAGGAAATAGTCAAGAAGCTGAGGAAAGATCAAGTTCCAGTTGCTCACGATGTCCCAAAATTGCCTTTGATTAGAGCTGTCCTGAAAGAAACCTTGAGGTAAATAGCAGACAACTAAAAGATTTAATTCATTCATTAGAATGTTATCCTAAAGAATTTTGAGTCCATTATAGCATCTGTAGTTTATTGTTGCTACTGCTGTTTGCTGCTTCTACTTTTATTTATTTCAGCAGTATTGTGTCCAAGGATGCTCAAGCAATGAATAAGGTAGATTATATAATGTTTAATGTTTCTTAGTATGGTAGAAGTGGTATCACATATGTAGGACATGTCTGTTAAGGACTTCCTGTTAAGGAAGGCAAGTAAAGCTTGATTTTTCCCTTCAGTCTGTATGATAAAATGTAAAAACCTCCTCCCCCACACTGGTACTTTGCAGTGCCACTTCAATAATTTTAAGCTTTTTGATTTAAATTAAAGGCATGTGACATACTTTTTTAATATGTTTATACCAAATGTTTGTCATGAGGTGAGGGGAGTAAGAGGATTTTAGAAAAGGCATCAATAAGGCTTTTTCAGCTTTAGCAGTAGGGCTAAAATGTCTCCAGCTTGATCACCCAACTTCATGCTTGTACACGTGCAAAGCAAATAAATGCATAGATCAAATAATTCAACGTTCAGTTACTAATAAATAACTTTTCTCAGATGACAGTCATATTCCCACAGAAGATTCAAGGACTTTGAAGCTCCAAGGTGTTCTGTACTGCTGAAAAACATTTTTGGTGTGAATGGATATGGCATTCATCCTGCATATTTGTGAATGCAAATTGGAATCTAAACTTTTTAAAAATTGTATTAATAATTATTATTATTGAACTTCAGATAAATATTTCTCACTAGGTTATATCCAGTATTGCCAGGAAATGGAAGAGTGACCCAAAAAGACTTGATCATTGGAGGATACTTGATACCAAAAGGGGTAGGTTCTGTTGCAGTCCTCTGCAGAGAACAGTTTAATTTTTGCAAATGAAATATGATCTGCTACAACGTATATACACTTCATTGATTTTAAAAGATTTCACCACCTAGAACATTATAAGAAAAGTATTTCAGTATTACCTGTTTATATGCCACAAATAGATGTTATGATTGACTTGTTGCTGTTGTCTTAATTTTTTTTTTTGATTTGGTCCTCACCTGCAAATCAAATTTATCATCATGACCTCTTCTTAATATTCTTGAGGGTGGAGTCTATTAGTAACCTATCTATGTAACGGTACAATTAAATTTAAAAAGCATGAATTTCATTATTCTTGCAGTTTTCTGATTCTTTGTCAGTTAATTCCCTTTGTAGAAAGTTTCTCCCTTTTTCTCATAGCAACTTCATGAAACAATTCCCAATACTTGTGATTTGTTCCCATCTCCTTCCCCACTGCATCTTCTCTAATATATCCAGCAACATTGAAAACAATTTGAAGATTATTTCCTTTGACCAGTTGAGGAAGGGATTTGATTTTTGAGGTATCATTTTGTCTTTGGAATTACTCAGAGTTGCTTAATTTTTATCACCTCTTACTGCAGAAATTACAGTAATTTGTTATGTGCATTGGAGCTAGCTAAATATAAATATCATTTATTTCCTCAGACCCAGCTGGCACTTTGTC
This sequence comes from Phainopepla nitens, assembly GCA_013400175.1. Lineage (NCBI taxonomy): Eukaryota > Metazoa > Chordata > Aves > Passeriformes > Bombycillidae > Phainopepla > Phainopepla nitens. The sequence continues at coordinate 41,489 of VXBQ01005200.1, forward strand.
ATTATGCTACTTCATACAGTGAAGAAAATTTCTTGTTGGCAAATGAGTTCCGACCTGAGCGCTGGCTGAGGAAAGACAATTTGGACAGAGTAGACAACTTTGGCTCCATCCCCTTTGGCTATGGCATTCGAAGTTGTATAGGAAAAAGAATTGCAGAGCTGGAAATCCATCTTGCACTGATTCAGGTTAGAACTATGTGACAAAATTACAAGAAGAAAAGTGAATTGGTATTATTTTTTTTTTTTTAATGTATGCTATTTCTGGGTATCCTACGGTGCTCAAAACCTTTGTTTTGGAGTGTTGTCTAATGTACTCATGCTGCAAAGACTTAAAAAATTTAAAATAATCATGCTTGAAACATAGCATAGTACCTAAACGACATTGCAGATGGTATGGTATATGTGATGTAAAACTAAAGGTAAGTTTATTAAGCAAATATTTAGATTGGGTACAGCAGGCTTCTGTAAGCAAATCAGAAATCTTTCTTAGTGTGTATTAGAATGGTTACTTGCTCAGTTTCTGTGTTTTAGTTAGAAGAATTCAGAACTTAAAAAGATGTAAAATAGATTTTATATCCTTATACTGATCACAGTGTGATGACAAACAGTAGACTTTTTCTATGTTTTGGGCTTTTCTGTCTCTTCTAGTTCTAACTCTTTATCATTTTAGATATACATCATTTATATAAATAGTACATATTGAGATATATTGGTTTTGATTGGTTTATATCATAAAGAAAATGTTCCCAAAAGCTGCTACATTTTTGTTATTTACAAGACAGCCTATAACTCAAATAATGAGTCCAGATTGTGCAGTCAAATAGCAAAGATTTGATAACTATTTATAGTTACTTAACTGTAAAAATATTTAGATCCATTTTACGTATTCAAAGGAAAGCTTGATTGAATTTGTCTTTGAATTTCCTTCAGCAAACTTCTAGAGCAATCTCTGAACAATTAGTGCCTGTCTTTTGGAATTGAGAGAGCTCCCAGGGGGCTTGGTAAAACAAACATGCTTCCATCTTTTTGAAAAGGAGCCTCAAGGAAGCAGTGGAGAACCTGCTTTGTTTTCTGGAAAGAAACTAGAACAAAAAGGCACACAACCTATTTACAAACACAGAGATGATATTTAAGTGAGTTAAAATTAGAAACACGTGGAGCTCATCAAAGAGAAATTGTTTCAGGCCAGTCTGATTTCTTTCTTTGACTTGATCACTTACCTCATGTGGAGGTATAAAGTAAGTCATGTACTCTGACTTCAGGAAGTATTTTCACATGTCCTGTATGTTCTTCTCCCAATTAAATTAACAAAATTTGTTCCAGATGGAAGTCCATAAAATGCATGCACAGCTGGTTGGAAAAAGGAAATAGCTGGAGGCAGTAGTTATCAAATATTTGCTGTTGAAGTAGGAAAGCATTTAATTAAAATTCTCTAAAAGCCTTTCCGGCATTTGATTTAGGCTGTTATTTTCATTAACAGCCTAAGTGATGGATTAGAGAATACTTTTACAGCTTGCATGGGATACCAAGCTGACGTGAATTAAATTAAAATCAGGGGATGTGAATATAGAATTTTGAAAAAAAAAGGAGAAATGTTCCAGAAGCAACACAAAATTATTCACTAATGACAGTTGCAAGTTAGTGCCCTTGAGAAGAAATAAATGCATAAATACAAATTTATGAACAACTATCTGGGTAATACTTGTACCATAGGAGCAGACTGGAGTGATATAGTAAAAAAGTCAGTAAATTCTGACAAGGCAATGTGATTCTAGATAATATTAGCAGCATTAGCAAACATCTTGTATGTCAGAAAGAGGAGCTAAACTACTCAGTCTTGCCAAACACTGATGAATCCTCACTAAGCAACAATAAACAGCCATCCCCATACACTGCATTTTAAGGACAATGTAGCCAAATTCAAGGAAATTTGGAAGGCAAAGATAATAACAAGAGGAATTTTGAAAAGAAAAATTAGATGAAAGTTTTATCAAACATCTGACACTAAAAATGTAGTTATGTACAGGAAAATAATGCATTGGTGATCAGCAATACTAGGAGAAGGATAAGAGATAATTTATAGAAAAAAGTGTTTGAGATTATTAGGAAAAGTTGAGGATGCTGCAGTATTTCTCTCTTGAAAATGTAACAGTAGATAGCTGAGGTATTCTTCATTCAGAAAAATGTGTCTGATGGGATTGGGATTCCTGTAGTTTTCTTAAAAATTTCATGTATTGATTGATATTAAAGGAAGTGAAATCAAAAACACATAGAGAGGAACCTCACAAAATTTGGAAGAGACCTTCGTTTCTTTGATAGTTCAGACTGTTTAATCTGGTTATATGGAAGTTCTTCACAAAGGACTTGCTCAGTCCCCCCTCCATCAGAGGAGGAAGATTTTGAAGTATAATCTTTACCTTGTAACACCTTCTCTTTTTTTCCTGGATGGGAATCATAGCACTGAAACTCTGCTGAACTGCCAACACAAATTTTGCTTGTGACAGTCTGTTATGCTCTCTTCATTGGTAATTTTGCACTTTTTCTAATACTTGTCCTGTTTATGTTCACAGCTACTTCAGAATTTTGAAATCAAAATTTCTCCCAAAACTGAACCAGTTCATGCCAAAACTCATGGACTTTTGACTCCTGGAAACTCCATCAATGTCAGATTTTCTGACAGGAAGTGAAACTCATTTGTTTTGGAAGTACTTATACAATTTTCATGGAATCAGGTTTGCATTTTGTGGAAGTTTAAAACATGCTTGTTCTCTGGTTTGTGGGTATTTGACAATATCATGAAGTATTATGTTCTGCCTTAGTTCTAGCAGTACATAAGAGCCATTACCTCTCCCATAACAGTTAATTACACATATGAAAATACATACCAAACAATTCCTTCTTGCACTGGGAATCTCCTTTTGCCTGGGAGAATTCCTAGTAACAACAACACATGCATTGAGAAAAGCCAACCAAAAGTAAATTCAGACATGTCAATATCTTTCAGTGGTTTTGTGACGCTGCTACTCGGTGAGAGTATTTGAGAGCAAGGGGATTGTTATATAATGTGGAAATCAGCTGCATGTAGAAGTTTGTATTTTCCTGTTTCTTGTCCTCTAGTGCTTTTTAAAAGTTTCCACGTAACAATGAAATTATTAAATGAAATCATTTTTTTAATATGTAAAAACATTTATTCTGCATGTATTAAAAAGAATCCAGTAATATGAAAAGTAAGGATGGAAGAATACAACTTATGTCACGTTTTTTTAGACTTGAAATACAGAACATATACAAATTTATCTAAACTTAATCCCCATAAAATGTTTCTATATAGTTTTAAAAAAATAGAAGTCTTAAAAAAGAAAGGTTAAATGTCACATTGGAGAGTTTGAAGCCAGGCATTGTTCTCACCACCAAAGCACAAGCCACTTTCATTGCTCTAGCTAATATGTCAAACCCAAATGTAAATATTAAAAGGAAGTAGTTGTTACATTTTTACAATTTAATTAAAATACTACTTTTAACTTTATTCACAGTTCTTCAACAGTAAGAACTGGAAACTTCCCATTTTAGCTTGCTGAACCCACAGGCAAATACAGAGTTCTGGAGGATGGAAATGTGACTACTGAAGTATCCAGAGAGGTTTTTTTACTATCTGGTGCCTAACAGAAAGAGTGGACACCTGAAGTTTGGGTGTGGTCTTTTGGGGGTCATTTTGTTTGGTTGGTTGGTTTTTTTATGATTATGACTTTTCCTATGACAACCAACAGAAAACTCTCTCTTGCACGATACTTTGGATAAATTTAGTATCACTGCACTAACCTTACATTTCCATTTTTGAGAGAAACCTTGTACCCTGTATTCACATTGTGTCTTGAACAATGTTCAAAACTGCATATCTTGATATGATACATATGTTAATATGTAATATACATATAGTTAACTGTTTACACGTCAGGCTCTGACTGTTTTTTGAGAAGTAGTTTACATACTGACAATCATAAATATTTCAGCTAAATAAACTTAGCAAAAGTTTTGCAAGTTCATTTTTAAAATGACAACATTTTTCTTTGATTGTCTAGCCTTTGGAAGTCAAAGACAGGTTAGAAATTAAATAACACTGTAGTTTTAATGGTGTACATGAAATTTCACATTGCTAGCTAGCTGCTACAATCACACTGTTATAGTATTTTGATTCCTTTTTGTGGTGCCTTTTCAAGGTTTAGACAAAAGAAAAACAAAATCTCCTTTGTATGGATGTCATATACAAGATAACAACACTAAACAAAATTGATCTGATCTATAAGAGGATTAAATGGTTACACAAGGACTTTAAAATGTTATTCTTCTATTGAGCATATATGTGTACTGTAAGAAAACCAGGTATTCTATTGGGAGTATTTTCCTTGAACAAGCCTGCCTTCTGATTTTTCCAGGGGTTCCAAGCTTCCAATTATTCTTTCTACCCTTTTCTTTTTTCCCCTTTCCTTCCCTTCCCATTGTTATTTTCAATTGTCTCCATCTTAAGTCAAATGAAGAGATCTGTATTTGCCAGAGCCAGCTGACATCCCAAAGGAGATGTTTTGCAAAATCTGTTTAATAGTCTATGGACTGAGTATTTGACTCCATAACTCTGCCTGGTTTTGTTGACTTGGAGACAAAGAACTCCTGCCTTGAATCCAAATTTGGATGTCATATGGTGCCTTCCTTTTGCTCTGTCACAGCATCATTAGAAACACCAGCCACTGCTATGTTGCAGTTCATTTGCTGCTTGGTATGAGTCCCTAAGTAATACATCAGTATAGAAAATGGAAGAGACATTCTAAAATGCTTTCCATAGCATTTGAATCTTCTAATGAAAACAGCCAGTATTTTGTTTTAATAGAGCACCTATCCATGTAAGTTGTCTTTTATACATAATAAAATATTTATACAGAGTTTACAGGTCTTGGTTCTTATTTTAATTACTATTTATATTTGCATTTTTCTTTAGCAGCTTAAAGTCTTTAACTTGTTATATTGAACTGAAAGATTCACTACTCCATGAGAAATTAATAGTTCAGATAGAAAAGATGGGGATTCTTACAAGAATTTAAGGTGTATAATGACTTGGTGAAAGGGGAGATAACATTATGTTAAGAGTACACTCACTGGGGAGGAGAGGTACTGGCAAAGTTATCCAAGAAATATCTGAGCACTTACTCTAATGTTAATGTTTTGATTCATTGCTTAATACATAGGAGAGTATTAAAGACATAAAGAAAAAAGGCATAAAGTGTGAAAATCAAACCAAACCAACAACAAAAACAAAACCCAGAATGTAATAGAAATGAGCTGGAATTTCATAGCAGAATATCTGTATGTAGGAAATAAAAACAGTTCATTTGAGGAAGTCACCACTTGAAAATGTAATATGTAGAGGGAGGTCTACATAATCACAGGTGACTAGAAAGTGTAAGTATGTGGGAATAATGAGAAATACAGCCTATAATGTATGAGATGCAATGACCTATTCTTCCCCAATTTCTGTCAGAGATCCTGCTTCTGATGTGCTGTGTACAGTGTGCTGAAGTGTTCAAGAAAGGTGGAGTTTATTTGGACAGATGAGGATACACTAAGATTATCAGGTTAATAGTTTATGTGAGTGGAGAAAGGGTTATAGTACAATGGTTTTTGCTCTGCCTCCCTGTGGTTTGCTGGCTGATCAAGACCTGGCACGTCTGGAAGCTATGCAGGAGAACTTGGTTTGTTGGACACAAAACTGCTGAGGTGATTTTGCTCCTTATAGTTGGATTAGGTAACAAGTAGTGGAAACATGGATGTCTGCAAGAGACTAAATTTATTCTCAAAAAGTTCATGTAATTAGTCTAGAAAAGTTAATATTGTAAGAGGACATAAATCTTCTCTTCAAATACTTTCAGGTTAAGCTCTTTACTTCTTAAGGTAAAGGACAATGCCTGTTCAAAACAAGTATCACCAGTAACAATGAATAAATAAACTGTCAAACGATCAGGAGAATTAGAGTTTAGAATAAAGTCACTGTAAGACATAGGGAAGACTGAAAAAAAATTATCCCCAACCATGAAATGATGAAGCACAGTAAAAAGAATTCCATGAAGTGTTTCACTAGATGTACTCTATTCAGTCAGTTTTTCCATGCTCTCTTGTAGGCAAGGAAGGAATCTATGAGGTCAATGGTGAAATAGTCACAACGCCAGCAATGTTGTATGCCAGTGGTGAATGAAACTTGGGAGCTTCTTAAACACCCCAGCAGTGAGGTGGCTGTGAAGGGGGAGAGCAGGATGCCTGGCAGCTGTGAACAGGAGAGAAGCAGGCACTGGGAGTGTGTCTGGAACTAGGAACAGAAGAGCTGTGCTGCTACTCTTGACTGGCAAGCGAGGAGTGGGAAAGCCACACCGAGGGGAGGCTTTGTGCCATTCCAAATATCACATGGGGTGCAAGTTCAGGAAGTGGAGAGGTCAGCTGTGGACTGCACAGAGGATGGGGCAGGCTGAGAGAAAAGGGATGAGGCAGGAGTAGTTTGGGTGCCTGACGTGTACTACTTGCACTGTATATAAAAAAAAGCCACTACTGGTTTTGATCACTGAGGCTTTTCCTTCCTATGCTATGTTGTCACATAATGTTTATAACTTTAAAACATGCTATCATATAATGCCATACAATTACTAGAGAGTTATATCTTTGCTAATGCCAAACTTTGCCAGTGCATGCCCAGAGAAAGACTGGGAAAGGCTGTAACCAATCTGTAACACCGATTCTCAGTATTCAGAGCAATGTTAGTTTGCACCGGCAGGCTCCCACGGTGGCAGAAGCATCGGAGGGTTTTTCACCTCCTGAAGTGTCACAGAAGTGCCAATAGAGGATTTACAGGGGCAAGGGAAAAGCAGATGGTAGGATGATTTCAAATGCTACCAAGTGATAGTCCCAGCGCTGCAGAGCTACTGAGCACAGATGTAAATACATATGCCAGCTGGAGAGGACAACTGGTCCTACACATTGGACCCTTCTGATTTTTGCCAAGTGAGCACCTCTGTCATGGACTATACTTATTGAAGCAAGATAAGCTACTGTTCCCTGGAATGTGTCTTGGAAAATATCTAGGAAGCAGTCTAAAGTTGCCAGCCATTTCTTATTCCTGTGTAGGTTTCCATCTAAACCTTACACATGCAGTAGTAATTAATAAAGCTGGATGGAAGAATGTGAGTAGTAATTATTTTGGTACCCGATCTTTAAAAAGTATTTTTTATATATATATAATAAAAAGAAAAATATTTTATCCACTGTGATTAATGTACACGTTAATCACTTCCTTTTTCCCTTTCAAAGGGTACTTACAACAGAAAATAAGTATATATGTACATGTATGCTAAGAGCTTGCAAATACTTATTCATGTTCTTGCTGGAAAAAACAAAACAAAACAAAATGTCATGTGAGTATTTAAAAAATAATTTCAGCTGAGTTTCCCCTGTGCTTCCAATAGGATTTTCTTCAGGAAACCAGTGAAAATACTACATTGTGGTTTTGGTACCACTAGGTGGTGCTGCCTTTATAGAATTCCCTAGTGAAAGTCTGTGATTATGCGTCTATGGGGAAAAAAATGTATAGCTAAGCGCAATGTACTGATTATGGCTTCTTAAAGATAGACAAATTTAGCTGCATTTGTTTGACAAGGACTCTTAGCCCCTGTACATGTAAGCATTCTCAATTTCGGTTCATCTTTTGCATATCCTTGCTCTAAATGGAAATTTGCATGTGAAGAAAGTACAGCACGTCCAAAGTTTCATGTGGGAAGTTTTGTTAGAGAAAACCCAGCCTTTTCAGTCCTGTATGGCTCCTGCTGAGATTTGTCTTTAACAGTTTGTTAATCATTGAGCTTTGACACTCTACCTGTTATCCTGCAAAATTCAAAATAAAGCCAGTTCTTACTCTGAAGAGATCACAGTCTAGGTAAGATAAGAGTAAAGGAGACAGGAAATAATTGAGGGGGATGTTTGTTATGCTTCAGACACTATTGTAGTAAACATTGCAGCAAACGAGATCATCTGACACCATTTAAGAGGGTGTTGTACCAATCTTGGCAATGTTTGAAACACAGTGTTTGCTGTGAAATGTTTATCTAGTTGGGAAACAATTACACTGAAGTGTAAACTCACTGAAGCAGCCCACTTTACTCAGACAAAAGGAAGGCTGGAGTCGGGGAGTTTGGAAAGAAGTGTCTAAGGGATAAACGACTGCAAGAGAATGTTTGCCACCACAGTTAAGTACGGGATAAGAAACATTTAGCCAAGCCTTTCTTACTTTCAGCAGCTCAACTTGTGAAGCTCTTTGTCTCCTTCATGCAGACAGGGGGTGAACATTTGAATTTGCTTGAAGATTCCCCAATAATGCAGAGACAGTATCATCCCAGGTGCAAAAAAGAAGCATTAAGTCTAGTTGATTAGAGAACCAGAAAAGTATGCGGGGAATCAGTTACACATATTTGGAAGGACTTGGGTAAAAATCTTCATCTAAGAAGATACCACTGAAAAGGCAACCAGTATTTCACTATCACATTTATAGATGCTTCTTTTATGGTCACAAATTCATAAATAATAAATGCATAGTAATCATGATAACTCTATTAAACAGACATTTTCAGATGAAGTTGTATGAAATAACATGCATTTCTTTTCACAAAGAATGAAGGCACCAAATTCATCCAAGAAATTCACTGGTTGCTAGTCAGCTTAGTTTTGCAATATAAATAGATCTCAGCTCCAGAAAGGGTGGGCAGCCATTTGTCTCACCTCTATCCTACATTGTATTTTAAAAATGGTTACAAAACACCTTAACTTTGCAGATTTCTGAGACATAAATCTCAGCTGGCAAGGCTTTCTAGCTCATCCTGTGATGCAGAGATCAATCATCACCTCTGCAGGGAATGGCTACACTTATCCATTCACTGGCTATGTCAGATTAAATTGAGGCAGGAAAGATCTAATACAGCCATGCTGCTCTAGCAAAGCAGATGTCTCGAATGTTTGTACGTTCTCAAGGCTGTAAATTTTAGCCCCACACTGAACAGTTTCATTGTGTTCAATTCCTCTTTCTGCATCTTCTGGGACTGGATCATCTTGATTGACAAAGCTTCATTGGCAAATGTGTAGGTAGAGATTAATGTTTGGATCTGCCACACTTCTGGGTCACATTGGAATGCAAGAGTGCTACTTGTAATTACTGCAATTGTGTTGATGTATAATTTGGTATTAAGTACTTTCATTATTATTTTTGATGTTGGCATTTCACCACACAATGCTATAGGCAAGATCAAATTTATGCTATTATTTGGTTAGAAAATAATTACAAATAGCACATTGTCCTTTTTCTACTGGAACAGAAAATAGTGGGCTACTAATGAGTTTCTGCCATGAGAAGCCATGCAATATCAATTGTGCAATTCATGTAAAATTAAAATGAACTAAATTGCAGAAGAACATATAGTAAATGGGGAATAACCTTACATTTCCCAGATGCTGGGTTAGATCAGGGTCCTTAGGCTTTTCCACTGAACTGGCTACTTCTCAGAGGAGAAAATCTTCCTAGGCCTTTGCTTTACTTCTATGACTATATGTAACTGCATAGTGATAAGAAAAAAGAGAGGAGAAAAGAGTTCATTGTTTTTAGATGTCTTTAGGCAACAAACAGAAGCATTCTCTTTACTGGTTATCATCAAGCACTTGACATCGAAAGTTTGGAAGTTTAATGTTGAACAATTTGACTGGAAAGAGGAATGTTCAGTGTCAGCACCAGGGAGCAATGAGAATCCATCATTTATTTCTCCAGGATCTGTAAAGAAGGACTAAAACAAGGAAAGCTTGTCATGCTTTAATGCTTTTTGAAGTATTTTTTAAGGAGATGGCAACTCATAAAAGGTTAAGTACTTCTAGATAGAAAATACTTTCTTTGGTTGGTTTTTGTGATTGCGATTGGTGTTTTTAGTGACTACTGGTTGTAACCAAGGGGCCAAGAGAAATACATCAAAGACAGCAGTGAGTCAATAAAGTCTTTGTGATCAGATGGACATTCCTGTGGGGTGAACAGCAACCTCTAATTGCAAGATAATTTGGGACTAGTATCTAAAGAACTGCCTCTAATATTACATATAAACATACAGGAACCTGTAAAATATTTTTTTATAAAAAGAGCATAACTGATCTGATTAGCCTCATCAAAACATAGCCAAGGCACTGTTCCATCCTACACAGTATAAAGCACAATTGTGTGTATTTCCATTTATATGCTCTGATATTTGTATAAGAAGATGAAGACTTGTTTGCTGTGATGATAGGATAGGATAATTAATTAAATATCTCCAGGAAACATTTCATTAATGACAACGTCAAACCTTCTTGTTCTCCCCCATAAAAAAAAGCTTTCTAAATAGAATGGAAATGTGTAATTTCAGCAGGAAAGAACTCCATGTCCAAGAGAGAAGTGTCACATTTTGTCTTTCCTTAGCTTGTGACTCAAGGCTGTAAATTCCTTAAAATAAATGACAATGTTGAAGTGATGGCTTAATTCCCCCTGCCCTTCTTTAGTTTTCAGTTTTTGTGATTCAGGTTTTGACTTTTTTTCCTGTCTGGACACCTATTCATGTGATTTCAAAAGGTGGGGTCTTGAGGGAATACCCTGTACTGAAAAATTCCTAGTAAAGATGCTCAGATGCTGCAACATTTCCAGACTTGTGCTTTGGCTTTCAGAGTACAGTAGTAAAAACAACATGTATTTCCATCACTTGTGCAATGTGACGTTTTAAGAAAAATTTTCACAATTTACTAGGTTTGGTTCATTTATCTGGTAGTGTTGCCTTGTTTCAAAATATAGTTTGGAAACAAAGCAGAAATTTAGGTTGAAACTTATGTTTATTCTTCTACCATGCTGATGACCCTGATATCTGTATACTCATGGCTTTGACTCATTAAACTGTAGAGGATGCTTGCTTTAGGACTGCGAATGTTCTCTGCTGAATTTGGCAGGGAGACTTGAAGATGTCACAGCACTGAATGATACATTAAAATGTTGCATAATTTGGGAAGAGAAATATATAATTTCTAACTAATTCTAACTATTTGAGGCCTTCACTGTTTTTTGCTGAATCTTTATGAAAGCCTTTTTAGAAAGTTGATAGAGCGCTGGAAATGGCTGAGCTGTTACATGTAAGAATAATTTTTTTTGCAGTTTTCTGTGTTGTATTTTCTTCAGTTCAGTCCTGATCCAGGCCTAGGAAAACATTATTATAAATGTCAGGAATTATTAAATAGAATAGATTGTATGAATAAATTGTATCCAGTGTTTTATTAGATATGTGCAGAAAACAGGATTTGCCCAAACTGGAAAGTTACCATCCTTATTTTCTGAAAAATCAAATCCCAAACCTCAAAAGTAAAGAGTTGAATAATTCTGCAAACTGAAAAGGTCTAAGTTGATAGTAAGCTTGCAGTAATTGAAGGAGAGATGGCTCTTGTAAGTAATGTGCAGTGAATAAGTCACTCTATTTCGTTGCCAAGGAAATAAAATGAGGCTCTTGGTAAAGGGAAGCAAGGAGAAAGACATTGCAACTGGGACAACTGTTACCATTACATAATCCATCTGGCATGGTTATCTCAAGTGTGGAACTTTGTGGACGTATGTTTGATAGAAAATATCAAATTCCTCCTGCGGTTCAGTGACAGTTTGTACTGTTGATATGGTATCCTGGTGATATGATATCCTTTGTGTGATTCCAGCAGTTGGGCCATGTGTTCTACTGTAGCTATAAGTGGGGATAAACTGCCCCATCCATTTAATTATTTCTGATTTTTTAGATATTTTAATAAATAGTTGAAGCCTTCAAGAATTCTCAGAATGTTTCCCAAAGGAAGCACATGATTTGCCTGCCTGCTCCTTGCTGACTGATGACAATGTAAAAATAAAACCACAATTATTCCATACTTGCCAAATCCCTTCCTTTCCTGCAGAATAGAATACACAGAAATTCTGATAAGCTGCTTGGAAATATATTTGTGCAAAGCTTACAGAGCATTACCATTCTTTACTCACTTCATTTAATAGAGAAGGGTAGCTAATCTGCCACAAATTCAGGGCCAAAGATCACTTTGTGATGGCTAAATCCACACAGGCAGAGAAAAAAATAATTACATGTAGGAGTATCCAAGCACCCAAACAGGTGTGTGGATGGAAAAGAAATATGATCTGAATTTTGAAGCTTTGAAAAATCTGCCAAAGTTTGGAGGTCCCAGTAAGACACATCATGAACACCACATAATTCCCTGGAATTCAAGCAAGCTTGCAATCACGGGACAGTCTTCAGTGAGTGGTGAGACAAAGTTGTAATGTCATTTTATTTTCTGCCTTTCCCTGTTACTGAATTGGTGAAGCTGGTGTAGACAGGCAAAGCTCTCAGCTTTGGAGCCTTCTCAGTGCTATAGTATTAGTTTTTTTGGTGGGGTTTTTTTTGTGTGTTTAGTGCATGAGAAAAGTAACTTGGGTATCATCTTCTGATTCTCATAAAAGATAGTGGAGAGATTCAACAGGAATTGAGTGTTTGAGAGGTGTGGGAGAGAACACCTTCAGACACTTTTTAAATCAAAGTTCTTTCATGTTGCTCTTGTTTTAAAGGACAGAGCACATAATCAGCAAGTTCTTATCTATTATTTTTATGGCAGAAACTTCCTGATTCTTCCCTGCACCTTTGGTGGGAGAACAAAGGGAGAGTTTGCAAGAGAATATAGTCAGTCAGAAAGGAATTCTCAGGCAAACTAGATAATGGTGAAATTGATAACCAAATTATCCTTGACAATGTTATCAGGTTAAAAGAAGAGAGAGAAGTCACCTTTGCAAGCTCTTCTGGAATGCTGTCCCAGAAGAATGCATGATCTGCAATGGAAAGAAAAAGGCAGGCAAGGCTGGAGTTAGAACTTGATTAGATTTTGCTACATAATATATTCAGTGCAATTTGTTGTTTTCAAGATACTGGATTTACTGTGTTAAGTTAGTCCTTCAGCTGACATCACTAAAGCAAGAGAATGGTGCTGGCAGGGAGTGAGGCCAACTGAGCTGTGGTGTTACAGCCACAGTTAGAACAAAGCTAGGGATCCAAACAACCAGGTTGTTTAATATCTGAACTTCAGCTTTGAATACTACAAGAAATTATGATTGAAATAGACCCATCTTGCATTATATGAGTACTTGGGGTGAAGGGCTTTAGAACTCTTCAAACAGCTTACTGCAAATATTATTTAGTACAACTATAAGCATTTAAAGAATTCAATAATGATATATTTATATTTTCCATAAACATTTAATTAACTGAACTCTACTAAATATTTTCTATAATATTGTAATTATATACTTAAAATCAGAACTCCTTGCTGAAAAGAAACAAAAATCAATTTAACTGGCTTTTAATCTTCTCTGTAAATGGAACAGAGAATATATACTTCTAGTTCCATGAATGGTAGAAACCACTACTGCTGTAATACTAGAATTATTTTATTTAAATGAATTGGATTATACATGAAAGATTTTGCCATCAGTAGCAGGGAAGATTTTGATTATCACAGCTTGTAGTTTTAAACACATGAACTACAATTTAAAGGTTCAAGTCTGAAAAAATAAAAAATAAGTTAATGGATATATTGCTGAAATCACTCTTTGAAAAATAAATTTTTATACAATTGAAATTACTAATCATGAAGAAAACATCCTGCTCCCAGATGGACAAAACTGGCAAAACAGGAATACCAATAATAATAAAAAAAAGAGCTGGAACAACAATTTGTGCAATGAAGGGAATAAATTGTACCTAAGCTATAAAATAATAGACTCCAAGCCAGTGAACATTTAAGCATATGTTTAATTGTAAACAGGTGAACAGTTCATCTCCCTTTAATGAGACAATTGAGAAGTGAAATGCACTTATGGGGCTGAGGCCTAACATAGTTATTATTGACTAGAGTACTAATCCATTAAGAAAGCCATAAAAAAGCAGTGGTGGGTATGTACATGTTAAATATGCCTGTTTGTGCCAGAGTGCTTGACAGATTTGCTTCTTCCCTCTGAACTGTGGAAATGAGTCATCCTGTCACCAGGGAGATGGACTACAGGTGGGTTTCATAACCCATCTGGCTTTCTTAACTTTAGCTATTTAAGCTATTCAGCTAATCTCCCTCTGTAGCTAAGGGGGAAGGGAGATGTTGGTGGTTTACCTTTATCAGCTTTGGAGGTGTGGATTTCTGTCTTTTGACTATAAAAGGAGCCAAGGTGACTCAGCTTAAATTAAATACGTTTAGCTGGTTACAGTCAGGTGAAGTATTCTGGGGTCCAGTGTTAGAATAGATGAGACAACTATGCACATATTGAACTTAAATGAATCTCATTGTGGGAGATACTCATAAGCATTAAGTTTGATTTCTTTTAACTCCCATTGTGCAGAATCTGTCACTAGTGGCTTCCAAAGGGTTTGACATCTCTGTCTCACGATGCCACAAAGCATAAACAAATATAAGCATTATGTTGCTAGCCTGTATGTTTATTACTGCATGACTGCAATGCAGTCCCACTGAAATTATTTACATTTATAATCTTGTAAAACACAGTAAGCTTGAGATAGAACAATGGTGGACAGATATGAGATGGAAGCCACTCTTGCTCACAAAGCAACAACCTCCTGCATATATTACCTGGCTGAAATGGCTTTTGTGGTCATTTAATTGCATGGCCACTCATAATACATGGGTCATACCTTTTTCAAAGCACCTAGAGCCCAGCAAATGCTTTGCAGCTTTGGTGCTGATCCAATCAAGCACAGAAATAACTGGGAAATGACTCATGCTGAGAGGTGGATACTTGCTGTTAATCCCAGCTTTTAAAGTGTACACAGTTTGTCATCATTTTTCATTGTGGTGAACATGTGTGTCTGGCTGGTTTTGTTTCACGATTGTCTGATGTTTGCTGTGGACTCTCTTTTCAGCTCATTTGCTGGCTGCAATCATTTGCTTTTCACTTGAAAGTATGTAATCAGACAAAAATCCCCTCAAAACCAGATCCACTGAAGAAAAGACCTAAGCAGGAGAAGCAAATATATGAGGTAGGGTGGAGAGGAATGTGTTCTGACCCTGAAACATCTGCTCTTTTAAATGTTATGTTACAAATGTTTAACCACATCTACATCTTTCAACCTTAAAAGCTCAGCTAAGGTAGGGGAGGTGGTGGTGAGAGAAAAATGATAGACGATACCCAAGAAGAAAGGCAACATGAAAATAACTAGTAAGGCTGAAATTATGGAAAAAATCAGATGCATTTGAGACAAATACTACAGAAAATAAATACTAAATTAATACTAAATACTAATAATACAGATAGATGAATACTAAATGTAAAACCAGGAAGGAATTGAATAAATTTGCAGTATTGGCATCATAAGTACTCACACAGTGAGTATGTCTTGTGTCACTGTACTTTTCTCATACACAACTGAAACACATGCCCTAGTATTTTATTACTATAGTAATAAAATATAATTTAAGAATTTTAGAATAGTATGTCTACAAACATAATTGAAGTATACCATGGATTTAAGCTGGATTCTGAATGAAGGTTTTGTCATAAAAAAAAGCCATTGTCAAAACAGGCAGGAAATGCAGAGGCACTGTCTCATGAAGCCTTACAAAGAGGTGTTGACAGGTTCTCTGCCCACAGTTTCTAAGGGCTCTGGCAAGACAATTGTTTTTATTCTAATTGTTTTTATTTTTATTTTCTGTTCTGAATACAGTACTGAAGCAGAGATGGGGGAACAATAAAAGACATATAAGTTGGAAGACCTGGCCTAGTTCTCTCAAGTTATCACCTTCAAGATTTATGTGTTGCTTTACATTGCAGTAGTGCGTGGTACACTCTTCCCTGTGTGTGTGAAACTGGAGATAACAGTCTTCATCTGGAAAAGTTATGGCAGTGTGAAATGGTCTGGGGACACATGGAGGTTTTGGTCCCATCATTTAATTAAAATAGGTGTTTCCATCTTAAACAAAAGTAAATGCAAATTTGTTATATATCTCAATTTTCTGCAGAGCACTGGCTTGGTTGGTACTGTCCTGGGTACTGAGTGCACATAGCCCCAAGCTCCCACCAAGAACTGGGATGAGTGTGCAGAAGCAGGATGGATGGCTGGAAGAAAGCAAGGAAGGAAGGAAGCAAGCAAGGAAGGAAGCTTCCCTACCACTTGCTCAAGCCCTGGTGTGTGGTACTGACGGACGCTGGGGGGCTGAGTATTAGGATGTGAATAACAGCACTGAGGTGGCTTCCTGAATTCCAGGAAGCAGAACCTTGTCCTGATGTGTAAAGGAATAAAGCCCAGTAGATCTAGCAAAGCAAAACCAAAGCCAGGTGGCCAGGAAGGCCAATGACATCGTGGCTAATGGTCACAGAAATGGCATCAGTGTGGCCACCAGGACCAGGGCAGTGATCATCTCCCTGTACCTGGCACTGGTGAGGCTGCACCCCAAATCCTCTGTTCAGTTTTGTGGCTCCTCAATTCACGAAATATATTGAGGTGCTGGAGTGTGTCCACAGAAGGGTAACAAGGCTCATGAAGGGTCTGGAGCACAAATCCTGTGAGGAACAGCTGAGGGAGCTGGGAGAATTCAGCCTGGAGAAAAGGAGTCTCGGGGAGACCCTGTACTCACCTGAAAGGAGATTGTAGCAAGGTGGGGTTCTCTCTTTTCTCAGGTAACAGGTGACAGAATTAGAAGGAATGGCTTTAGGATGTGCTGTCAGAGCTTTAGATTGGATATTGGGAAAATTTTCTTCACTGAAAGGGTGGTCAGGTACTGGAATATGCTGCCCAGGGAAATGGTGAAATCACCAACCCTGGAAGTGTTCAAAGGGTGGGGAATGTGGCACTTGAGGATATGGTTTAGTGGTGAACACAATGATGCTGGGGTAATGGTTGGACTCAATTACCAGAGAGGTCTTTTCCAACCTTAATAATTCTATGATTAAAGAATGGAATCTTCTGAAATTTCATGTCACCTTTTAAAATCAGGGGTTTGATTCACTTCCAGGTACCTTTCCTTAAAGAATTAATTTTCCCCTTTGTGCTTGTGAAGATCCAGGAGTAATTCGAGAAGTACCTCTGTCCTATGAATTTGGACAATCAGAGATAACAATTAGTGGTACAGATTTCTTAACACAAGAGTGTCGTTTTGCTGCGGGATGAAAGACGACAGCAAACTCATTCCACCATTAAGATTAATCCCGTGCGATGCTTCCCAGACTATCGCACCCTGTTGGCTTCCTCTGGGACAGGCGGCGGCGGGGACCCGGAGGAGGCAGGCAGGCAGGGTGGGGGAAATCCGTCCAAAACCTGCCCCCATCCCTGTCCCTGTAAGGCAGCGCTATCCCTTTAAAAGGCGGCGGGCGGCGGCGGGCGGCGGCGGTGACGGCCGGGGCCATCGCCTGCCCGCCGGCTTTTCCCCCCCTTCCTGCCGGTCCGTCGCTCGCAGCCCGTTAAAAAGAGGAGGCAAGATGGCCGAGCTGGGCAGCAAGGGGGTCACGGCCGGGAAAATCGCCAGCAACGTCCAGAAGAAGCTGACCCGGGCGCAGGAGAAGGTAGGGGAGAAGGGGGGCATCCCCGGGATGCGGCGCTGGGAGGGGGGGACGCGGGTACCGGGGATGACAGCCGTCCCCGGAGCAGGGATGCGTCTCGCAGTGGGTGCTTGCGGGGGGGTGGCAGCCGCCTTCCCTGCCTGCGGAACCAGGGCCCCTTCGCATCCTGAGCATGCCGAGTGTCCGTGTCGGAGCGGTGAGGGCTCACCGTCCGCCTGCGGAAACATGGCATCGCGCTCGGCCGGCCGCGGCGGGGAGCGCGGAGCGCCGCACGCTTGTGCTGGATCCGCAGATGCTTATTGTTTCAACAGGAGGAGACCTTCCCCTTGTGGCATTTAGGCTGTGCTTTATGCAGCGTTTTCGAGAGCAGCTCTGTATTCTGCTGTAGCGCTAAATGCGTAACCTCAGAGATGGTGAGGGGAAGGAGGTGGACACTTGCCCCTTCCAACAGCATCGCGTGATAGTCGCTACTCGCTTTACTGACCTTGAGCTCCTCAGTTTGGAATGGTGCTTAAGCCAAAGCCATAGGGCCTTTAAAGATTGTGCCGATCTGCTGGGAGAGGGGGGGATTTTTGAATCCCGGGAGCCCTTTCGCTGCTCTCCGCCCACCCCTGTGCCAGCAGAAGGTGCCAGGAATATGCAATGGATACTTTTCCTGTTCATCTCTCTGGCATGCTGCAGCTGATGCCAGATGCCTGCTCTGTGTAGGGATTATCGGGCATTTTACGCAGGGACATTGATCAGCTGCTTTCATTGCAGGCACGCTCGTCTTGGTTTTCAGTGGTTTGCTGTGAGATGACATTGACTGAATAAGGACTGGTGCATCTTTGAGGGAGGGCGGGCGAGCAGATCTGCCCACTGCTGCTCGTGTTCCCTGGGAGTTATCTTTAGCAGCTAGATTTAATCTAGGAGGGTTAGGATTAAATGCAGTGTGGCCTGAGCCTTGTACCAATCTCTGACACTGCTCAAAAACGCTGCTGGGTCAGAATGCAGCCCAAACCACTTGGATTTAATGTTGGGTATGCTGAATCCACTACTTTTATTTCACTTACTGAGAGTAGGAGCATCCCTTGAACTTGTCCGGCTGCTTAGAAAGAGCACCAATGACTATGACATCCAGTGTGGAACTGCAGCAGCAGGGTCACAAGAGTGAGCATGGCCACATCTGTGGTTTTCTTTACCCTGCTGTAGTTCCAGAGGGGACAGGACAGAGAATCTGGTTCACCTTCAACTCACCACAGATACTAACTTCATTCTGTGTTAGCCACCAGATGGCAACCATATTTGTAGATAATATTAGGGTAGGTGGTAGAGGCTGAGCTCCTGGGCCTGCTGATGAAGTTATTGTATTTCGTGCAGCTTGGAAGCAAGCGTGTCCTGCCAAGCCCTGCCCTGTCTCTTATCGAACATACACAGGTTCTTTTCCTGGGGAGGATTTCCCACAAATTTCTGTCAACTGTTGCTCTTGCTCATTTCCTTGCTCACGCCCTGGTGGTGTTTGGGGATGTGGGAAGGACAATAATAATCGAGAGTTAGCTGTGTATTGCAGGTGATTTGCACGATCTGAAAACGGTCGTTGGTCTCTTTGGGAAGAGAAAAGCACAGCTTGTTTTCCTCTAAGGAGAAAAGTAAAACAACCCCAAAGCACTTGCTAACACAAATTCTAGACCCTTCAGCTGTTGTTGTCCTGATGCAAAAAGTACAACTTTAATCTCTGAACTGTCAAAAAAAGAAAAAAATGGCATTGCTTGCTTCATCATCTGACTTGCCTCTTCATACTGCTACAGGATTGTCTGTAAGAATTCCTCTTTTGTGAAGCATTCAGTATTTTACCCATAAGGGACAGACTTTCACTGAGGAGTATATGTCAGAGTTAACTTTTAGGTCATGAGGAGAGATACAGCTGAATACAAAGTCATGTGGAAGCACCAGTGGTTATGACACTCTACACTTGTGATATTTATTTATAAACTGAGATACTGTGTTTACCAGGAAGGGTAAACTGTGTGTCAGGAGATAAGGACCAGATGTTAAATAATTAAAAAAAAAAAGGTAAGCAGAAGTGTGCAGAGGTGGACCTAGTAACAGCTTAAAAGTGTGTTACATTTTTGTGAATATATGTTGTCTCGGGTTGAACTTTGCCTTTTTTGAGGCTTAAACAAGCTGACCGCTCCTTTTCCATATCGTATTTTGATTTGAATCAAAGATAAAAAAGTTCTTCCCTTGAGAATATCTCCCTCTCAACTAGAGCCCTTAGGCTTTGACCTTAGCAGTTTTTTTCATGGTGAATTTCAGCCTTGTGTTAAGCAAAGAATGATGTCTTTTTGTTCAGTGCAGAATTCACACTGCAACACTGTACACATCCTTTATTCCTTTCTGAGATGCCTATTATGTAAACTATGTAAGATATTCCTTCAGAAGTGCTATTTGTTTTGAGCCTTTCAGCAAAACTGTTGGCTATTTTTGGAAGACACTTTAGCAATTCCACAGGAAATATGTGATGGAATGGTTAACTGTGCTTTTTACAAATGGGATGGACACCCATTTAACCTCCATCTCTACTCAGAGGTAGTCTCAAGTACAATACCTGGCAATAATTTGTCAATTGTCCAGTGAAATGTATCAAATAAATTGATGCTGCTATCTAGAGGAACACACCTTGCAGAAGGAACTCATGCAACTATTTCTAACTCATATCACTTTTTTTCTACTAGTTAGGCTGTTTAGGCTGGAGACTGTGATCTATTCATTCCAAATTTAGCTGAAGGATTTTTAGGCAGATGTTGAACTCTGGACTTTTCATAATTCTAAACTACTTAAATATGAGTAAAAATGTAATGCTCCCCATGTCATGGTGTATTAGAGGGACCCTAATGTTTGCAGCTCTTTTAAACTTTTCCAGTGAGGCTATGAAGTTTTTTTATTCTCTGTTTGCAATCCATCATCTTGGTTAAAGTTTGTGTTTCTACTGTGTGATCCATTTTTATCTTAACACTTTTGAAAATTTTAAAAATCTCCCAATTTCTACAGTTCCCATTTTTCTCTAATAATGTCCTGTTTCTGGATGTGTCTATCTGCATATGCACATTTCTGCTTTGAACAAATTCAAACAGCATCTTGGTGACTTAGTGCAGTCCTGGTGTGAGGGTAACTCTTCTGTGAGGTTCCAGCAGGAAGATGAGCTCTGGGGAGCAAATGAGTTGGGGTTTAGTAGCTTGGCTGGCAGTGAGGGTCCTTGTCTCAGGATCAGGCTCTTTGCTTTCCTTCAGCATGTTAGGCAGAGGTTCAGTGTGGAAAGATGTTATTGGCTGTACAGGCACCAACTGTTGGTTTAAGTTGCCTACAGATTAATAGCTTTGTCTGAGGAGATGAACTGTAAAGTTGACATCAGAAAGAAAGAAAAATTTTTTTCCTAGGTAGTTTATTTTGTGTTGAGATGAGTAGAAAGGAATGAACTTATTTTTGAGTGTGGGAAGTTCTTATCCTATAGTAGTGGTGGTCTCTCACTCTCTTTTTGTTACAAAGCTGGGCAAAGTGAGGAGTCTGTGTTCTGTGACATTAACAGACTGTTGTATTTTGTCATGGGTTTCTTCTGATGTACCAACAAACCAAGGCATCCCCTTTTTTCCCCCTCCATCCCTAACCAAAGGGGAAGGCTTTGTTTTCCATGTAGGACCTGGCAAAGTTTAGTTTGGACATCCAAACTCTCTTGTGTTATGGGATCATATTTAGGTCATAGGCTGTTGTTTATAGTCATGGACTCTGACTTGCCCTGTTGCCGTGAAATGTCACTTCTGCTTTCTGTTCTTGGCTTTGTTAATTTCACTGATATTTACCCACATCTGTTTGAAGTTTTCCTGGTTAAAGCATCTGTCACAGCAAAGTTCTGCTCTCCTTCAGCTGCACAGTCCAACGAGGCTGGGCTGTAGTCTTGGTCTCACAGATTGTGGTTTGGGTGGAACAGGGTTTGCAGAAGGCATGGTTTGCGTTTTGAGTTTGCCCTGATAAGACATTTTTCCTCCTTCTAAGTCAAGCTCCAATAGGTGGAAATACCTGGAATGAAATTCCAGCCTTGTTGAAGCAGGTGAGAGTCTATACTAATGAGCAGTACCCAAGAACCTTAAAGCAAATTTAAATACAGCTGATAATCAGGATTCAGAGGCTATCAGAGGCTCCCTGCTCTGTAGAAACTCTGCAGATGGGGAGGGAGCCTTTCTATAAAAATGGTAGATGCAGAAAGCTCTCTTATTGAGAAGTATTACATCTACCTACTTGAGAGAAGTTCCTTATTGGTTTTCCTTTGGGATCCTTCTGTCTCTTCAAAGCTTCTGTGTTTTTTTTCTTGCCTTTGCAATAGGGTAGGATGGTTTGGTGGCAGTCTGCCTTGTGCCAGTGAAGAACAAATAGCCTGAAGAGCTACAAGTATTGCTTGCCTACTAATCTGGCAGGAAAATTGACATTTTGGTTTTTTTCTGGAGGATTCCCCAGATGACAAAGACAAGGCTTTTTACTTTGTCTTTTAGATTGCCTTCTCAAGAATGCAGGGCTTAGGGAATAGGTAGAGTCTCAAAGGTACCTTGTGCCTAAAGGTTGCTGGAAAACAGGCACTGGATACAGGAGGAAGATCTGAATTAATGCCTCTAACGTTCAGATGATTCCAGTATGAGCTCAGACTATATTACTGGTATCAGATAATCTGCATGGTACAGGGAGGAGGTGAAATAGGAAACCAGGCTCCACATGTCTCCTTATCCATGGAATAGTTTGATTGGCAGGGCACTTACAGTGCCCTGCTGAAGGTGCCCTTCTGTCTGGCTACTGGCAACAGATTTCTTATGTTGAAGCAGAATCTCATGGGTGGATGAATTTTGTGATTGGAAAGGCCCAACCCTATCCCTTGTCACTTTATCTTCCCTGTAAGTTCTAGACTTGCAAACAGTCCTCTTCAGTGCAGTTTTTGTGAGATCACGTTTATAAAGCAGGATCTGGAACATCTCTTTCCACTGCAGACTTTTAAAGAGGCTCTGGGCCATACAGAGTTAGTGTTACAGACCTCATCTCTCAGGGGTGACATCAAAGCTTGTCTGGCCTCTCCCTCCATCCTGCATGCTGTTAGCAAGGTTTGTATTTCCAGGCACAGATGTTTGTTTTCTCTGCAACATCATGACTGCTCTTCACACACGACTAGAAAATGACATGGCTCTGGCCAAGCCATCGGGAAAGCTGGGTTCAGCCTGAGATGTTCACCATCTAACTGGACTAGGGTCTTAGGGAATAATGCAAGTTTTCCTTTGTTCGTGACTCTTTAGACAGAGACACGAGACCCTATTACTTGGGATCAAATGTATACTAAAGCTCTGGTTCTAGAAATATTTGGAATGACAAGAGGGTCCCTTAGGTTGACAGGTATTAGAGTGGCTGTTTTTTCTGCTGTTGCGATGGTGGCCAGACACCTGAGCCGCCCGTTCTGCGAGTTCTGCAACTTTGCAAGGATCATCTTACAGTCCTGGCTGCCTACCTGTACACTGAGGGATCAGCCTGTCTTCCCAGAAGTTCTGTGCTGGCAACCTGACATGATCACAAAGCCAGACTCAATTTGCTAAGCAGAAGAGGCAGGTCTGTCACCCTGACCTGGCCACAGCTCAGCCCCCTAAGTGGGCTGGCCCATTCAGGGTGTGCAGACCAGCAGCTTCCAGTGGGGGATAAGACTGTATTCATGTTGACCAAGAAACTGTGCATTCTCTACCCCAGAGGAATGAGATGGGAACAAATATTAAAATACTAAGAAAGCCTCCTTGAAGCACTGCTGGCAGGTAGAATAGTGCAGCAAGGTCCATTCTGACTTCAGGCTGTGTTTAGCCTTCTCTTGAGGGGCTGTATATTTGGCTTTCTCCAGCAATTTTGCAATATTGAATGCATGAATGCCGGCAAGCCTGCACCATTCTGGCATTCCTACTGCTGAGCTAAAAGGGGACATCTTTCACAGGAAGGAGTTGGGAGAGAGAAGAAAGTAATTTCCGCCATCTCACTAGTCAAAATCAATTTTAAATATGGTATTAGTTGAGTTCTTAATACTGTCAGAACAGGAGAGAGGAACCTCTGCAGATTTGCCTGAACTACTGGCAGTGGCACAAGGGGTGAATAAATCTTGTCAGGTGTCTTTTCAGCAGGTGCATCCAAGTGGCTGGTGGACCTCAGACAGTTCAGGTTTCTCTGGGCACTGTCCTAGCCTCTGAAGCTGTTTGATCTTCACAAAGCTGGCAAGTACTTCAGGGTAGGTCCTGTGCCACATTCCTGGAGAAAAACTTGAAATGTATTTATTAGCAGAAAATAGGATTGATGAGGGTTGTTTTTTTTTGGTTTTTTGTTGTTGTGGGTTATATTTTCACCATGCCAACTTGCTTGCATAATTTTGTTTCTTAGCTGCTACTCAGAAAGTACCTGTCTTTTGATTTGTAGTTCTCTTTAGATTTGTAGATTTGTGATCTGAAAGAACAGAAGGTAATTGAAATTCTTCAACCTGCTGAAGTTGTACAGTTGTTTAATTTATTTTTTTCTCTCCTTTTTTTATTTTTTTTCTCCCTCTCTCTCCTTGGTTTCTCTTTTCTTATGTTGGGAGCTTGCATTCAGGAGGGGTTTGCCAGAGCAGGGAGTTGCATTTTGTGGAAAGCTTGAAACCCCGAGCTTGGGGCATTCACAGACCTAGACAGTGGTCTCACAGAATCACTATGAAGCAGCTTTATGAAATGAGAAATAGGTATTGTGTTTGCTCAGATCTCTGCTAGTACAAATGTGCAACACAGAATTTTCTACTGTTTAGGCTGGGTTGGAGTGAACTTTACTCAGACCTGTGGCTGGGAGGTTGAAGTTTCTCAAAGTTGGCGTTTGCACAGAAGTGCTGTTGGGAGAGTCATGAAAGCCAGACAGTGTTGCCTTTCTTTTTGTCTCTTTCTTTACAAGAAAGGAGAAGTCTGGGTGGCAGCGTGTTCTTAATATAGGCTTCCAGGCAGGATGGAGAGTGCAAACTTCACCAATAAAGAGAAGGCAGTGCTTAACAGCAACTAATCCCTCTGTGAAAACCATGGGCTGTATTTAATCTCTTGATATGCAGAAGTGCTGCCCTCTCTGCAAGGATTTGACAGGCAGTTTCAGAAAGCTGGTAACCTGTTCTGAAATTCTTTATTTTTTGGTAATTCTGCACTGATCGTGTTTGATTTGTTTATTTTAAGTAGGTTTAGAACTTTTTGTTAAACTTGGTTTAAGAGTCACATTAGTTTCTCAGTTGTTTTTGAAGTTAGCTCTTCAGGAGGGAGATTAGAGGTTGATACAGCTGAAGTAGAAACATTTTTCACCGGGCAGTTGCTAATACTCTGCTTTGGAACTGTATTAGACAGAGCTGAATGTGTGTTTGCCAGCAGGGATGGAAAGGGAACTTCAATGGTACAGAAACTACAGTGTTTGAAAACACAGCTGAAAGTGTTTACGTTTTTAGGTTTTTTTTTTCCTTTGTACTACTTGGCTTGATTGCACATTTTGTCAGGCCAGAAACAATGATGTATTACTTAACCAACTCTGAACTGAGTTGGATGGTATTTGCAGAGTGAAATAGCAATTCTTCCCATTGGATTTACTTGGAATGATGCCAACAATGGATGAAAACTTATACTGAGGAGGTATAAAGACTGATATTTGAAGAAAATGTAGATCTCGGCATCTTTTTATTTAACAGATATGCTGGTCTTGTAGCTCTCCAGTACCCTTGTAGGTAAAGTTAACTATTCCTGTAAGTTGTCATAACTTCTTAAGGCTTGATCCTGCCAGCTCCATGAGTCTTGAGTGTGGAAGGACCAACCTTATTTCCATTCCTGCTTCTTCAGTCACTGTGGGAAATATGGGCAAAACCTTGAAGGGGAAAAATAACAGTATGTTTTAAAAAATGCAGGAAATTGCTTTCCTGGAATTTGAATGTTCAACTCATTAATTTTGAATTTTCAGGCAGTAAAGTGTTGTCTTGGAGAGCTACTCTCTTTTCCCACTATGGGTGCAACATGACCCCTTGGTCCAAGTGTTGAGCCTGACACACAAGGCACAAAAGGGGTTTGAGTTACCGTGCTGAGGGACAGCATATTTCAAAGTTGCTTGAAAATGTGTTTTTGGAAAAAATTCTGTTGAGAGAGATGGCAGCTTCCCTAAGAGGAACAGTGCTCAAGGAGAGTGTAAAACCATTCAGATGGAGAAATACACTTGGGTTCTGTACTGAAGCACTCCTTAAGGTATAGTTTCCTCAGCAGAGGAGTGAAATGGCTGTTCTTCAGTGTGTTAAACAGACCTCTGCAGCAGAAGAATACTAGGAATTTTTCCTATTTTTTCTCTGTTTAGACTGGACAGCCATTGTGAAAGGCCAAGCTTAACTGTGTGTTAATAAACTTGAGCTATTACAAGGGTACTCACTCTGACAATGTTTCCTACATCATGCAGGCAGCCAGTATAATTATTTGTTAGTAGCTGCAGTGTGATTGCATTATGTATTGCCAGAAAAGGCCATTCTCTATTCTGAAACAATTCCTGTGCAAATATTGGACAGTCTCAGTTGATAAAGATAATTCTGGTTTGTTTCAGTAAAAGTGTAGTCCAAACGACTTTAAGGCTTTCAGATATTTTTGCAGAAGTTTGATATGGGTTGTTTTCTAGGCAAAGGAGCAGGACTGTTTTTGAACAGTAAAATTTTTGTGAAAATAGCTGAATAAAGTGGAAAAAGAGATTGTCTTTCTTTGGAGAGGAAGAAGAGTTTATGTGCAGGGCTGGGAGGGTAGGGTTTGGAGACCTGACTGGTGGGAGTCAGAAGGTCAGAGGGGTGATGTGATCCATCAATTGCAGAGCTCTGGAATGATGTGCTGCACCCAATTGCTCATGGTCTGGGACTTCTCTGTGAATGGATATCAGAGTCAGTTGCCAGACTACAACTTTTTGCCAGGCTAGAGGCTTTTGCTCTCCTTATTCCATGACCCTTGGTGGCCATAAATAATTCAGGGAGGAAGTGTGCTTTGTCAGGGCTGGATGCCCTTACCATGAGGCTGTGGATACAGCAGGTTAAAAGAGCTGCTTTGTCATGCTGGATGAAGGTGACTTAGAGCTGGGGTGTTTTAGCTGGAATGTCTTCTGAGTTGGCAGTCACAAGTCTCCACTGAGGCCTTAATTTTTGAAGAGGCTCTTTGGGGAGCACTTCGTGGTGATTTTCCTCTCCAAAACCAGTGTGGCCCAGATTCTTAATAAGTGCTCTGGCAAAGAAGCTGATGGACTTAACACTACTTCACAGCCGAAGGACTCGCCCTGTTAAGCCTGGTTCTCTAAGTTGCTGTTCCTGGCCCTTCAGCTCTGCTGAAGGAAAAGCAGTCCTCTTGCGTGAAAAGAAGAGCTGTTCAAAAGCTGCTGGGGAAGAACCAAGAGCTGATCATCTGTTGGTCCTTATATTCTCACTTGGATGGGACAAACCACATTCTGTAACTCAACCTGGCCCTGCCCCTAAACCCCATGGCTGATCCCTTGCAGCTATCCCTTTCCAGCTCGAGGAATTCCAGTAGCTGATCCAAATGCCCGTGTCTTTCCTTTGCCCCATTGTACATGCCACATGTTCCAAATGCATTTGAGAAACTCATTTGAGCTCATTGTTGTTCAGCAAGGTGGTTGTGAACCTGTGAAGGAGCTTTACTGGCCTCTTAAGGGCTCTGCACTCAGCCTGTCCCTTCTAGAGTCCCCTTCTAGCATTGTTTTGCCTTGTAAGAGCTCTTTGGCCCCTCTCCCTCCTAGCATGCACCTGCTGCTTTATCTCTTTCTCCAGCTCAGTCATGCCCTCAAATGCCTTTTATGTTTTTTCCTGATTTGGTTGCTTCATTTTGCATCAGGGCCTGTGTAAAAATAAAAATACTTCTTGCAAAAGTATCAGCATTTAAAATGAGTGTTGCAGAGGAGGAGGCAGAGGAATTGAGAAGGGGAATTTGTGCAAACAACACTATTTATACTATCTGTTCCTCTTGCTAGTGTTACTGTTGGCTATAGATAGGGTTTAATTAAGCTATGTTAAATGCCTACCCAAGTAATAGACATTGATGTTGTTGAAGTCCTGTTGCCTGGAATGTCACATTGATGCCAGCTGAATTAAATGATGCCATTTGGCTTTATTAACTGCAGAGCTATGATGTAGTGACCATCTAGCTCCACAGTTGTGCCACTTTTTTGGCCTCTGTTTGGTGTCTGCTTAAGGCTGGGGCACACAGAAGGGATGGTGGAAATTTACCTGCTTTCTGGATACTGAAATTTCTTCCCCCTTTGTTTTCAGGGTATTGATAGAGACATCCTCTCTCCAGTTTCTGCTTTGTTGAATTGCATGAACTCGGGAATGCAGTGTTTTTAGTCGCCTGCTTTGAATAAGAGCAAATCGGGTAGAAAAAAATTGCTCCCAGAGTTAAGAATTATGCATACAACTGCATGTGGTTAAGATGGCCAGGTGTCACCAGCACAGCTGAGAACTAAGAGGCCAGTGGTCTGTCTCTGGGGCATTTATGTGGCAGAATGAAGGCAGAGTGGTACCTATGTGCAGTTTGTGCACCCCAGACTTGACAGACTGAGGCTGACCCTAACAGGGCCTGTGTCACCTGGTGAAGCTGTGTTTTCAGCACTTCAGGAATTGGGCCATCTGCTTAAGGTGTCAAGATTAAAGCATTCAAAGTCTAAAACTCTGGCTTAAGCTCTTAAGATACTTAATCTCCCACACTTCTTGAGGCAGGTGCCTGCTTCCAACAAACCAAGGCATTGGATTTGTTCTGGTGGGAGAAGTGACCCCTTCTGAATTGTTATCTTGCTGCCCCGTCTTCTGCTCTATGCAGCTGCTGCTGGAGCCCTTTCTTTGTGTCTCCATCTGCCTGCCTTAGATAAAGTCTTGTTTTTACAGACTGAAGTTTAAACTGACCCAGCTACTCCTGCCGGGGCAGCTGTTTCACGTCACTCTTAACCACCTCTACCACTGAGATGTGTCATCTCAAGCTGCTCCTTTTCCTGCTCTATTCTGCATTCTGCTGCTCCATTATCAACCCTCTGGTTGTGCTGCTTTACCTGTTCTTCTTTCCAGTCTCTCCTCTCATAGGTAGATTTGATGGTAAGTTCTGGATGGGGGACTAGAGGGCAGCAAAAAGTATGAGAACAGGGAAAACACTAACAATCCACAGGACCACAGGGCAGTGGGATGGTGCCTGAGCTGGTGCACTGGCCTCTGTCCACCTCAGCTCAACTCGACCTGTAGCTAGCACCCAAATTCTCAACTTTAAGTTCTCTTTAACTTACATTTTGACTCTCTGGAACCACTGGCTGAAGGCTATAAAACAGATGAGGAAAGAATTGGAAGTGAAGCTTAAATCACATTTGCCAGGATTTGTTTTTATTCTTAAAAGCCTGGGTGGTGAAAAAGCAGGACATTTTCATGCCCTTAAAGGTAAATGGGAGGATGAGGAGGTGAAGAGTAAAGGGTAGAACAGGGAAATATGTATGCTTTCTTTTTAACTGCTGAAATCTGTAAAGAATACAGGAAAAACAAATAAATAAAACCCAATATTTTTTTCCTAATAAGCTTTTATTTAGCAAGGCAAGCTTGTGCATTTATAGAAGGAAGAAAAAGAAGTCCACTAAATAACACAGTGAATTAAACCTGGAGGGAAGATGACACATCAGTTGAATATTTGGAGATGGGTGGGAACATACATATATGCTTAAGAAAGAAGAAAGCAAGAAATAATTCTTGTTTCAGTTTGTTATATAATGTTGGTTATAGCTGAGAACCAACCCTTGAATTCATGCTAGAGTACAAACACAGTGCTTGGGCTGTACCTGCAGGGCAGGCATAATGCAAAATGACCTAAAGAAATGAGAGAGGAGTAACATAAGATAAATCAACTAACGTAGGTGGTGCCTTTAAAAGCAACCTGCTTTTGAAGGTGCTTGGATGGCCTCGGGGTAGGCAGACACTGAATTGCATTGCCAGTGTGTGAGTGTAGCACAGTGTGACTGCAGAGACCAAGCATCCTGCCAGGGAGAGAGGGAATTGCTTTTCCATGCTGTCTGTCACTGCACCACTCCTGCTGTAGCATCACTTAATTTAGACTTGACTGACAATAGGAACTAAACTGCAAACACTGTGGGTGAAGAGGGAGGGAGAAACAACCTAAAATGTTGGACATGATGAAGGGACTAAAATCTTCATGTAAAAGAATCCCGGAATGTCAGGATTTGTGTCAGTGCTAGATGCACACCAGGGGCCCCAGCCAGCTCACCATCTCTAGGCTTGTCTTGTTTCTAAGTGCCCTCTGTGGAAGAGGAGATGCTCGGTTTGAGCCTGTGGTTTTGTAGGTAAAACAACCTTTCATCTGATTGGCCATGTGCAAAGAGTCTTGCAAAACATCCGGAGAACCAGGGATTTATTTGTATCTTTCTGTAAACATGCTGTAAATTGCTTTGAGGGAAATAACTCTTGTGTCCTGGAGATCTGTTCTTGTGTTTTCCTAAACTGCCAGTATGACTGTTTTCTAGAGAGCAGTGATCCTTATAAAGGCTGATATCAGACATTTAGAAGGTGCATTATTTTTTCTCTTACAGCAGTGAATACAGACTTTTAAGATAGATCTTTACTTCTACTCAGATTTTAGTTTAGGTCAAACAACTACTATTCACCTTTTTCCAAGGCTGGCTTTTTGTTGCAGTGCTTTTGGGCCAGTCTCTCACTTGTACTGGTCTTTTTGTTGTTAGAGCAGAGGTTAGTGCTACATCTCAGTCATTTCGAAAAGTCACTCGAGAGCTTTTTATGTAAGAAGCCACATCCTTAATGTTCGTGTCCAACCAAATTTGTTTTGGTTTGTTTTTAATGTTAAGTGGCAGCAAAAATCAATTTTTACCGTTGGATGAAAAACTTTGTCTTTTTCCTTGATGGTTGAATTCCATGGGTCTGAGCTCCTCAGGCTGGCAGGAATGGGTGAAAAACCTGCCCCTCTTCCAGCCTGTTCATGCACATGGTGAGCTCACTGTGCCTTACTGTGCAGAAGGGGGAATGAGGTATGAGGATACAGCTGCACCGATTAATGAAATCTAACTGGCTCTTTTCCTGGGACAAAGGAGAATTAAATTATGTTACAGTCCCTTGCCACCTTAATTTCAAGGTATTTGATAGGCGCTAACAGCAGCTGTCCATTTCTGCTGGTTCATGGTGCACCAGTTTTGCCTCCTTTGCAGTTGCTGCTCCAAGGTCAGTGCTACCAGGGAGTCAGAAAAGCAGATTGTTGTGATGGTGAAGAGCCCTAGTGTCTTCTCCTTAGGTGTTCTAATGCACTGACTTTTTACAATTGCTGTATAGTATGAATGCTAATGGCCTGGACAATTTACCAGGAAAGGAGGGGAAAATCGTGCTGCTAGCTCTTCTGAAGATTATTTTCTTTCAGACAGACTGAAATGATTCATCCAGTGTCACTCTTAAATTAGGTGAGATGTCGTCCAGGATGGTTGGAGGAGCGGAGGGAACACTTTGATTTAGGACTGCAGTAAGTTGCTGTCTAGCCAGGTGTATTTGAGTATGCCAGGAGATTCAGCAAAAGTGCCTTTTCTGCAGTACTCATGTCCTATTCTGGGGACCCCTCTCCACAAATGGATTATTTGGAGGCTCTTGGAGCATAATATTCCCAATCACATTACTTGCAGGGTCACCATACCCTCTGACACAACTTGCAGACAGAGAGTGGCTTTGCCCTGTGTTATGTGTTTAAAGAGCATTAATCTTGATTATCCAGGAGGGTGGATTAATGGGAGTTAATGGATACTTGAGGAAGGAAGGAAGGGAGAGGTGCTCAGGAGGTGAATTTGAGCTGGCAGACTTTTTAGCAAAACAGTGCAGTCTGCTTGGGAAAAAGTCCACCAAAGAAGCAGCTCTGGGGAACTTTTCTGCCCTGAG
Source organism: Phainopepla nitens (assembly GCA_013400175.1). Taxonomy (NCBI): domain Eukaryota; kingdom Metazoa; phylum Chordata; class Aves; order Passeriformes; family Bombycillidae; genus Phainopepla; species Phainopepla nitens. The sequence goes on from VXBQ01005200.1 coordinate 73,134, forward strand.
GAGCTTGAGAATACAGATTATAAGGTGTTTGTGTGGGAAGGTGGGTCATTAAAACTGTCACCAGTCAGTTGTGGTGATGTTTGAGGCACCCAATAAAGTCTTCTGGAATAAAACAGGAAAAAAATAAAAGATCCTTCTGTCCTGCCAAATCTTGGAAGCTAAACTGGAATTGCTCTAAAACCTCTGTTTCCTAGCTCCAGCCCTCTCCCATGGTGTAAGGAGCAGAGTCCTACCTGGTGGGACACTAGGATCTCAAATGGGAGGCAGTTGGATGCTGCTCAGCAGTGGGATCTCTGTGATCCTTGGGCAGGCAGGCTTGGTGAGGAGCCGTGGTGGGCAGGGGAGGCCCTGTGGCAGAAGGGGGTGAAGGAGTGACCTGGCCATCAGAAACCTTCTGATGTTCAGTGTCTGAGAGCAGCGCACTGTGTTGGGAGTTGCACAGGCTGCTTGAGGAAGGCAGGTTCTCTTTGTCACAGGAAAAGATCTGATCCTGTAAAAGGAACAGATGTGTTCTAGGGAGCTGAATAGAAAAACAGGGTCCAACTGCACCAGGGGTAATGAAGAACAGGAGAGAGTGGAGGCTGGAGTGGGGCTTCCAGGAAGGAAATGAGGCTTTTTTCTTTAGGGGAAATGGCACTAGTGCCAGCTCTTATCTGAAAAAGTGCTACTTTAGAAGGACCGGAAAGAAAGGGATTGCCAAAGCAATCCCTAGGGTGTGATGGTCTGCCTTGTTTTTCTGCAGCAGGTGTTGGTGGGGGCTGAGTCCTGCTCTTGAACAGGTTCTTAACACCACTGCTGCCCTTGGCAGAGGCTGCCTGTGCAGTGTGCCCTGTGCCTGTCCTCACAGCCCTGCAGACACAGATACTGGGCCCCACAGTCAGCAAGGAGCAGCAACACAGCTTAGTTGCCTGGGTGAGTTAGGGTTTCACCATCATGAATGGAGCTGTGAATGAAAACCAGGATGGGACAGTGGAGTGGCAGGCCTCAGAAATAAAGCCCTCCTTGAGAGCCTACAGTGTCTGCCTGCCAGCCTGCAGTGATGGGCAGTGGCAAGGAAAGGGACAGCTGACCTCCCTGTTGAGGGAGGAACTCTGCAGCACATTCTTCAAACCCAGGGATGGCACGGGCCTGAAGCCAGTCATGCTGTAGGCATGGAAGGGTATCAAAAGCCTTGATAAATATTCTTAGCCAGAGCAAGGGTTGAAGGGGCCAGAAAAAAATGAACTATTCCTGCATTTTCAAGTTTCCTGATGCTGAGGAACCAGGTGTCCTTTTTAAGGGATGACTAATTCCTTGTTTCATTAAATGGAGAACAGAAAGAAAAGCTTTTTTTTTTCTCATCAGATGAAACAAATACTTGTTTTTAGAGGTGAATTTGTCATGTTTGGAACCTGCTGCCTTTAGAGCTTCCTCCTCTGTTCTTCCTTGAGCTGTTGGTGGATCTGTGGCACTAAGACATGTCTTTAATGTAAACATCAGGTCCCTCCCACATGGAAAATCAAAAGACTTGAGTGATGTCCCTTTCTTTTTTTAAAAAAAAGTAGGGTTGGAGTTGGAGGGAAGGCTGTTCAAGCAGAGAGCATTGTTCATTTGCTCTAGTCTGTTACTGTAGGGTTGGTTATCAGTGCTGGGCTGTGCATGTGTCCTGAGTCCTTCCTGTTTCCTCCCTGACCTGTCCCCCCTGATCCTTCCTCCCATCCCTAAGATTTTTTTCTGTGGTGCAGCAATTAGGAAAGATGCAAAAAGGGGAAACCTGAGGTCTGAAAGATGTGCAAACTCTTGTGCCATGCCTAAAGCACTCACCTGTAAGGAATCTCTGGATGATAGGGGATTAAAATGTGGAAAAGAGGGTGTGTGTTGAGACAACAAACTCTTCTTTAATTTCTTCCTCCTGCTGCCGCCTCCCTTAGTTTTCTGACTGAGTAACCTTCTGATGATATTTTTATTCACAGGATATTGTCTCCAGTAGTTATGGTAGCCTCACTACTCAAACCCCATGTGCATGTACCAGCCCAGATAGATCTTTAGTGTGTTATCCTGAAACTGTGGCCAGAATAAGCAGGGATGTTATCAAGTGGTTGGAAACATGATGAAAATATATGAAAACAGAATCTGTTTTCATGGTGACAGGCTGAAAGATGAAAATTCATGTATAGTGCTTTCTGTTGCCTTTGCTGTCTGACTCTATAGCTTCCTTACTAAAACCCACTGATCTGCTTTCTGTTTGTTGATGTCTTTTTCTCTAGTGTTCCTTCTAGTTGTCAGTCATGCTTGGATTGATTTTGCCATTTTTGTAAAGAAAAAAATGTGCAAGTTAGGATATCCTCTGTTCAATCAGCTGTGAGGGTCAACTCTGGGAGGGTCTTGCAGGGGTGAGAAGAGGAGGAGATGATGTGAGGTCAGTCAGTTCCCCTGTCCTAGTGCTTTGTTCTTGGGGCATGTTGCCCTGATGCAACTTATTTCTTTGGGCTTTAGAACTAGGTAAGGATTGGAGCAGCTGTGTTAATTTACTTATGTTAATATATTTTGGGACCAGTATCTGTGCATCCTGGATGCTTCAATCCTGTCCTGCCCAAGCAGTAAATCTCACTTTGAAAATGACCATTTGGGAATGTTCTTTTGAACCTTTTAGACTGGTTTTCGCTTTTTTTTTTTCACTTGATGTCCTTGTTTTTTAGGAGAAAACCCTGTGTGGCTGAGATGTAGCCTATGCAAAGCTGACTCAAGGTTGCAGTAGTAAAACAGTTTTTTTGTCCTGCCTCACTATTACCGAGTGTTTAAAACCCAGAAGGCTGAAAGAGAGCCAGGAACATAATCAACATCTTTATCTCTTTCAGCAGTAGCTGAAGAAGCCAGCTGGACCTGCCTACCTGTCAGAAATCTTATCTTGCAAGAGCATAGTGCTACCATACACAATGGCCCCAGCAGTGGGAAGGGAAAATGCTCAGAGATGTCAAATTAAGCACCTGATTTTTTATATCGTGCTTCCTCAGAGGCTATGTGAGAGTCCTTGCCCCACCATGATAGAAAGGAAAGGTAATGATACAGAAGGGCATCATGGTTTGTACACAAAAATAAACAGTGCTTCTGTGAACAGAGGCAGTTTTTCAGTGTAGATTTTCCTGGATTTGAAGGGAACTGTGACAGTTTCTCCATTCCTTCTGTAGTAAACATTACTGTTTGTTATTGACCTGCATGTAATTTAGGGTTGTTTTGTAGCACTGTTACATAATCCTTGTACAGCTATGACCAAGTTACTTGTTCTCTAGAGGTCTTATTCTGACATCTTCAAATAATGAAGAGGAAGCGATTCGGGAGGAAGCGATTCGGTGTTGGGGTGAAAAAAAGTCTTTGAACACGTGTGTGTGCCAAGCCTTGGCACGTAGCCTGCTCTCCTGCTGGCAGTGCTGCTGTGATGAGGGTGAGACTGCCCTGCTCTCTATAGCAGAAGTGTCCTGGGTTTGTGTTGTCTGTGCGGGTGAAGATTGGCAGAGACAGACTGCCTGCTTTCAGCGAGCGTCTTTGGTTTATTTGTGTCCCTGCTCTGAAGTCAGAGATGAGAAAGAAAGTATTTTGTGCTTGCACTGGGGCAGTACCAGTGCTGTTGTGTGATGTGCTTGTTTCTTTTGATACAGAAGAAGGTTCTGTGTTTGTTTCAGAGGAAGATGTCCAAGCATTTTATGCTTGCCCGCAGGTGCATGTGGAAAAAATAGCTGCAGCTGGATGCTCCCCTTCACAAGAAACTGGTGATCAGCTCTGATTCATTTATTTCTGCCTTTCTGTTTGCTTAGCAAAGCACCTAAGGCCTAGATAGCATCAGCTGCACATGGTTAAAGTTCCTGCTTCCAATTCCACCTTCCTTTCAATCCCACATGGTAATCCCCAGCCATCTCCATGCTTGGCAGACAGCCAAGTGCTTAAGGCCGAGGAAACCCTCCTCAGCTATGGAGAAGGGCTTTCCCAGAGAGATCCAAGGGAAGCCCTGGGAGCCTGGTCCTGTCTGTGCTCTCAGCTCCTTTTTGGTGTCAGAAAGAGTGCCCCTGCTTTGACTGTGTTTTCCTGCTCGTGGAAATCCTGAAGCTGTCACATCAAACAACTCTTCAGAGCTTTCTGTCCTCTAATCACAGACCAGCCAAAACACAGGGGACCCTTCCTCTTCCATGTTAAGACTCCTTTCTCAGGATCTGTGGTGTTCCACAGTAATATCTATTTACTTGTTGTTCTAGATCCTTCTTGTTCTGTTTTTTATTTCTCTTCCCATTATCTTTAACCTTTGCCTGTGGCAGCTGTGCAATCAGACCAGAATCCAGGCAAGGCTGCCTCTTTGACCTAGCCTGCATTTAATAATAGGGCTCTGGTTCTTACTGAGGAAATAACATTACAAGGTGCATTGGCTCTTCTTTCATTCAAAAGTTTAATTAGTGATTTGGGCAACATATGGTTGTTTTAAGCTCTTAACTGCTTTCCAAAGTTCATCCTGACAGCAGCTACCACAATTGCAGAATGATCTCATCAGCCTGAGAAACTGTCTCCAAAAGCTACATAATTTTAAAAACAGTTTAGATATGAAAATAATTTCACAGTAGTTTAGATGGTATCTCTTTAAAAATCTGATTGTGATGAAGTCTCAGGAACCTGGTGCTCAGTTTCTTGGAAGGCTTTTCCTGAGTGGACAGCAAAACCTACCCCGGAAGTTATATGAAGCGTGAAGATATGTGGAGAAGTTGGTTTGGAGCTTTGCCATTACAGTTTTATCTCCATAATATTGGGTCATACTCTGTGTGGCCTAGAACACTAGATTTGCACTTTTTTTTTTTTTTTTTAACACTTGATTCTCAGTGAGAACTTCAAGTGTTATAGAAGGTATGTAAATATTGAGGTTTGGAAATTACTCTTGGTGAGCAAAGCCAAAGTTTTCAGTCAAAACTAGTTCCTAAACCACTGAATTTGAATGGGTTTGTCTCAATTTGTGGCTGATCTATTTGCATCTCCCTTGTATAATTACGAGTCTGAAAAAATTTGAAATGCTGAGACCAGAATTCAACATCTTATCTTGAAAAAGAAAAAGGCTTGGCAGTGATTCTCCCTCTTTAGGAATGGGTGGGAATTTTTTAGTGTTGAAATACAAGTTTATACAAGTTTAGCAAGTCTAAAGCTTGATGTTTTCCAGATTGACAGAAACAGGAGACATTCTGCTGAAATAGCCCAGCCTTTCTAATCCTTTAGCCCAAAATCCACCCTCACTGGTGTGACTTAGTGAAACAGTGGCCCAGCAATTTACAACAGGGCATAAGTGCAGCAGTGCTGCTTGGAAAATCAATTCCACCCCTTGTGAGCCAGGCTGGGATATCAGAAACTGTTGGTTATTTTCAACCCAACCTGTATTGCTGTTTTGAACTGAGGTTTGTTTCTAAGTCCTCTTTCAGCATTTAGCCCTTGCATTCTTGGATTAGCACAAGGAGGGACAGTGACACAGAGAAAGAGAGTGGGAAATGAGGCTTTTTCAGTGGCCTTCTTGGGAAAGCTTTTAAGTATTCATGAAACTGTGGCCTCTGCGAAGACTCTTCTGTGCTTTGGCAATTTCTCCAGTCCAAAGCAGATTTTCTCTCCATCCCCTGAGCAGGATAGTTCCATTCTGGAAAGGAGGGTGGAGGGGATGCTGTATCTGTCTGTGCTGGAGAATGTACTTCAAAGGAAGGTCCTATTGTTTCTTGAAAGAGAAGAATTAAAGCAAAACTTTCAACTCTGGAAACTGCTACCAACAGGTCTCTTGTCTGGAAGTGATTAGGTGGCAGTACTATTGAATGATTTGTATATTTAAGCTGTCTACAGAAGATGGATCCCAGGTCCAATGCCTGGAAGGTTTTTAGAATGGTATTCTTCTTAAAAGCCAGGTTCCTTTGATAGGCAGCCCCCCTGCCAGTGCAAGTCAGAGGTGTGCAGAAGGTAGGAACAGCCCAGCCTATTCTTCCCTGCCCCATCCTGTTTCCCAGCACTGCTGGAATTGATCCCTGTTGATTCTGGCACGGTCCTGCGAAAGCCACCAGGGGACAAAGGCTCCTTTTGTTGGGAGCTGCAGCCCGGGGCATGGACGTGCTTCTCGGCACTTGCCTCTTGCTGGGGCATCACGCAGCGATTCCAGTGTGATTTCAGAAGTCCTGGAATGTGTGTGTGTCTCAGCTTGGAGTCACCACACAGACCAGAGAATGTTTCTTATTGTCATGCTCTGGGAGAGAGAGAGAGGATAAAAGGCATGAGTGAGGTCGAGGTTTGCACAGGAAGAAGCTAAATATTGGGTTAACGTGACCCTTTGTGGCCAGGTGCAGGTAACAAACAGTGAATCAACAGTGACCAACCTTGTTCCCTGTTCTCTTCTGCCTTCACTCTTAAAGATACTTCATGCAGCTAATCTCAGTTGTGTGTTTGTTTTGGGGTTTTGTTTTGTTTTTCCTAAACCATGTCTTTGTCCAGTACTAGCATTTAACACCATTGAAACTCTGCAGGCTGCACATCACTGAAACTGAAGTGCGGTGGTTGGTGGGGAGAGCTGTTGGAGGAGTAGCTTGGGACTCGGGGAATGAGCTGGGGAGCACCTACTTGTTAAGAGAAGTTCTCCTCCCTTCTCAGGTTTCTGTTCCCCTCCATGGGAGCACTCCAGTTCCTGTCCTTGCTTGGCTGTGGTCACACAGGAGTGGGAAGTGAAACCTGTGACAGGATAGGATCCAGCAGGGAGGTTTTGTTCTGTGCCCATGATGAGGAAGAGAGTCAGCAGAGTACCTCTCTTGCCAGTGAGAACTCAAAAGCTCCTGTTTAATCTTTGAAACAGTGTCCCATGCCCATCAGGTATCTGCAGCATTGTCCAGTGTGGTAGGGAATGGAGCAGCTGCTGACAGCAGCCTCAGTGCCTGCCCTCATTCTTGCAGGTGATGGCAGAAGTATTTAGGTGATGGCACTTGCCTCATGGGAACGCAGGCACAGAGATGTGTGCACATGCCGTTTTTGCTTTCCTGAGCTACCACTGTGGATAGCCTCAGCTGTGGAACACTTGCTGGTTGCTGTCACGACTCATCTTTATTGAAACCATGCTGAGCCAAAATTAGTGTGTAGGAGCTGCCCAGGAGGCTGGTGTGACTGTGCTGGAAGGACACCCGTGTGAGCTGGCACGCGGCTCACGCTGACGCCTGCAGCACCAAGGGCTGAGGTGCAGTGACCACAGCCGTGACACTGGGGTAGCTGAATGTGGCTGAGGTAGGACTCTTACTTGGACGGCTGTACTGGCAGGCCTGGCATGGCTCTGTGTTTAAAGACTAAGAAAGAGATATTACTTAGTTCCCCTTACTTCTTCTTGGGAATTACAGAAAACAGAGAAGCCTTTATAAGGATTTTAGAAAGAAATCTTATCACTATGGTTCTTTTGTTTCATACCCCACTCACTCCAGGTTTAAGTCTTTATTCATAATTGGAGTAGATTGTGTTGTGTTAGTTTTAATGAGGTGCTTGTTCTTTTGTCAGACACACCAGGTACTGGCTCCTGTTGGAGGGGTTGGACCTGGAAGACTGAGTTGTGTTTAAGGTGAAGAAGGTTTTTTCCATTCCCATAGCTGAGTTGTATGTGAATGTGTCAGTGGTATTGAAGGAGGCTCCCTTAAAACCATGGAGAGGAATGTACCTCATGAAAAAGTCTCATCCATGTTCCAGATGAACCAGAGCAGGGCTTCAAAACTTTTCTTCGATCATAGGGCCTTAATTTTCTTTTCCAGGGATTTGGCCTTCTCTGTAAATGCCAGAGATATACAGCTTGCTTTCCGTAGTTGTTCTTCATTGGCCTTGAAGTCTGCAGACCACATGCTGAAAATCACGCGACATTCTTTTGTGTTTATTGCCAGATCTGTAATTTCAACCCAGTATCTTCTGGCCTTGCTGTCTGTTTAACTCCCTGTGCTGTTTACAGCTGGGGGGGAAAAAAGTTGAACCACCGTCCCACAATCTAGCATGACTGTTGCAGAGTGAGCTCAGACATTTATTTTTTCCTAACATGGTCTCCTGTATCTGGAATCCTGCGCTGATGTAATGGATTTGTTTGTGGCAATGGTCTGAAAACTCAGTGGAGTTTTCTCCTCATTCTGAAGTAGTTGAATGACAGTGTACCTTTCATGTGTCCTTTGTGTTCTTGGGGTACTTTTTAAGTAAACTCTGGCAACCCCCACCCATGCTGTATTGAACCACTAGAAGCACAGTATGTTGGTGAGAGCTGGACACTCCCATCCAAACATGAGCAAAGCAAAATTGCCTGCTCAGATCTGGCTCCCAGAGTGGTGAGATGGCTTTGCACTGAGTGCCTTCCTCATTGATCCCCTTGTCTCTTCTGAGAAGGATGATTTTTGGTAATACGTGATGGAGGGTGTTTGGCTGATGCCTGTGTTTGCCTGGCTGTCACTGTTCATCTCACCTCCTGACTGACAGTTGCTTTCGTGGATGATCAGAGAAGTAGTAACTTCTACGGCAACTCCCGTGTGTCATCTGTGGCTGCCTTCTGATGCTTCCTACTGTGCCAGATCATCTGTTGTGGTTTCTGCCTTATTTCATGTATTGAACCCTTGCCCTTCCTGTTCCCCTTGAGCATAGGTCTAGACTCTCCTCTGCAGGGTTTGTTCTCTGGGAATTTCATTTTCTGAACAGATGAACAAAACCTTCAATCACTCTAGTCACTCAAATCTTAGTTCCCTTCTTTTGCTGGTTCTTACTCTCCCCTGACTTCAGCAGCAGCAGGGACAGAAGCAGGCTCAGGAACCACCTGCATAGAGGGGTCTATGTCAAAACAAAAGTTAATCTTAAATTACTTATGGAAAAAATCCTCTGCAAGGAGCTGCAGTGCAAATGGACAAAGGCCTCTGTTGTATTTCACGTGTAGGATTGAGAAGGGCAAAATCACTTGCATGTAATTATCTGGAATAAAAATGCTTTAGATGTTGACTTTATAGTAAAGATTCAAACATGGCTGTGTCCCAGGGACAAGCTTTTCAAAAAGCTGTTTGAGAGACCGATCATTACACAAAGTTGTACATGACTGTCTGGAGACAGTTGATGTTGAGGCAGGTTTTAGAATAGATCACTTGCCCTGTTGTTGTAACAAAGCATTTACATGTATCCTGTGGGACAGAAGTGCAAAAGCTTGTTTGGTCCCTTCTTATTTGGCTTTCATGGTAAATTTTTTGCAGCAGAATGAGTTGAATGGAGTGCTGGCATTTAAGTGCTCCTGCAGTGAATCTACCTGAAGATCACAGCTTTGTGCTTTTGTCATTGTGGTGGTGACCTATACTGACAGTAAAACTCAGAACACAGCCTGGCTGGTTACTGGGCAGGGTTGTAATGCATCGAAGTGTGAGTTAGTATACTATGCTGAGTTTACTCTCATTCCAGTGTGTTCAGTCAGCTCTCTGTGTCTTTTTTACGGTGCTACTGAGTCTTGCAGCAGCACTGCACAGCCAGCACTGCACAGAAAAGAAATTTGGCTGGGTCATGTGTCTGTACACAGACACATATGCAGAGTGAGTCCAGGACTAAAGATGTGTTAGGAGGTTCTTTGGTCCAACTTCTTGAGTAGGTTGTGCACTTGAATCCTTCCTGGCCATCCGGTGTAGTGCAAGGGATGTCTATAAAGTGTGTAAGGTGGCGTTTCAAGGGACTGGCTCTTGGTGCAAAGAGAATCCACCCAGAAAAAGTTTGTGAAATACAGAAATCTTGGCATAGAAGGTTTAGTGACTTTAGACATAAAGATGTCTTGGTGGTGTTCTTGCAGCCCATGTTAAATGTTAGAGAGGACTTTACAAAGCTGTGCAGTTGGTGGTGGCATAACCAAAGGTGAGCAGCTGTTAATGTGCAAGAGATCTAAACAGAAGTGATGTGGTTAAAGAGGCTTGCTGTGATCCAGAGACAGCTTCAGTTGTATCTGGACTTGCTGGCTCCTGGTAGCCCTTTACAAATAAACTCTTGGGCAAGAGGAGATAAAAGCAACTAGATGCAGTTCCAGCCTTCCTTTTGTGAGTGCTGCTAGCAATGGAATAAGTGTGCTTTAACCACAGAAGGTCAGCAAGGCCTTCGGGCTGCAGACAGACATTATGATTTTATTGTTAGCCTGTATAACAAGATTAGCAGCAAATGACTCACAGAACAAGCCAGGTGGTCTTTAATCTTCTGTATCTGGGCTGGTATGAAGACTTTTCATTATCAAATGCTGTGGCTGAAAACTTTGACAAAATCAGGTCTTCAGTGACAAGTGTTTTCTGTCTGTTTCTCAACTCTAATAAACACCAAACATTGAAAGGGTAGTGGGTTCATTTTTTGTTGTTGTTGTTTCTGTTTGTTTGTTTTTTTTGTTGCTTTGTTGTGTTTGGTGTTTTTTTTTGTTGTTTTGTTCTTTTTTTTTTTTTTTTTCAAAAGATGAAAATTCCCACAGGGAACCCATAAAGTTTTTGAAATTTTTGGTGGGAGAGAAATCTCTGTGGTGAATCCAGAGGTGGTGCTGAACTTCCTGACTGAGGGGCAATGGATATCACAGCTGAAGCTGCAAGTTGTGTGAGATTTCCTTCTGGAGTGCTGGTTCCTTTCTGATTCGTGGGATGCTTTCACTTGTGTACTTAGATGGCAAGCTCCTAGTGATTGCTCCAGCATGAAGATGTAATGCTCATAGTATTAAAAAAATCGGTGAATCTCCATAATAAATGAATTCTATGCTAAATAAAGTTTGTGCTTTAACAACCCAGATATCCCCCTTTGTATTAACTGCTCCTGTGATCATGGCTGACTTTTGTGCTGCAAGACTATAGGGCACAGCAGTTTGCCTCCACGCAGGAAAGAGCTCGGATCCAGACTAGGATATCTTTATTTTGTCTCCCTTTCAGGCTCCTATCAGCAACACAATTGACAAAGTCAAAGGAAGAAATCAGAACCACCCTGAAAATAGCAATGTATATGTCATATTGAAATGAAGCTAATCCCTTTTAAAAATGAGAAACATTAACCTATGTAAATCCTGGGTGGCTTTTGCTTATCAAATACTGTGATGGGATGGGGAAGTTGTATTTTAAAAGTTGAGATCCTGGGTTGATAATGAAAATGCAGTTGGAGTTAATAATTTCTGGCAAGGTAACTTGTCCTCCTAGTAACTTTACATCCTTCCCCTTTTGCTTGTTATCTGGGCATGGTAACTTTATGGTTCTTCATTGTAACAGCTCAAGAGGTTTGCAAAGGACTTTGATTTGCACAACTTTTGTGAGGGTGAGCAGAGAAACCCAGACTTTGACCCCTGAATTTCCAAGAGGCCCCTTAAACACCTTTTGAAAGTGTGCTGAGGGTGAAGTCAGCTCTGCAGGAAGGCTGAGAACTGTGCTTGACTCTTCTTACAGGAGTTGGTGCCATTTAGAGCTGTGGCACCAGATATACCAGATGTATACAAAAAGCGTATGAAGATAGTGAATGGAAGAACACAAGCAGGAGGGAGGCCAGGGCAGAGCAGCAGGGGGTATCACTGGGCATGTGGGTGTCTTAGCAACCCTTATCATTCTGACTGATCATTTTAATTATGACAGAGGATTGAAGGAATGGTGATGATGTTTGTAGACATATAGGTGCTTTTTAGTGGATAAACAGATAAGTAATGTGGCAGACAGGGAGTGCTCAGGCACTGGTGGCTGTAGTTCCAGTGATATACATGCTTAGGGACCAAGGTGAGGGATGTAACTCTCCTCCTTTAGGTACTGCCCAGCTTTGCTCCATGCAGAAAGCCACAAATCATATCTTCTCTCTGGTTACTCTACTTTTTCTCTAGGTACTGTCTCTGCTCTGCTTTAAAAGGGTTGTGTTGGAAATCTACACTCTGTAGTATATATCAAGACATCCCCTTCTTTACACCCTTTCATATCCTAGATGCAAAACAAAATGACTGGGCCTGTTTTTGTCCAAAAGCACTGCCACAAAGCTGGAATCAAATAAAGCAAGGGGGTTTGCTTCCAGTATCCACTGAGTATCCACCAGTTTCCCAGAGACTCTTACATTCTGTGAGCCCTTTTTGAGAGATGAGAGATTGCAAATGCCAGGCTGCCTCTGTGTCACTCTAATAGGATATGACTGGGATGGTGCAAAACAAAAGCTAGTTCTTTGTGACACCCCCCTGAGTGATGATGCAGCTGAACTGAGCCCATGCTTGGCTCAGTCCACCCATGTGCTGCTCTGCAGACCAGGGCCAGCTGCATTGATTCATGTATAAAACGTTCTCGTTTTCCATGAATCCACTTGAAATTTCAGGCCTTTCCAGGTGAGGTTGTAATATCAAGTGATGGCATGTGGAGCTGGGCTTTGGGAGAGCTACAGGTTGTTGACAGTTCCCCTGGTTATTAATGGCCACAGCAAGGGCTCGCAGATTCTGAGAATAGACCCTGCGTTTGCTTTGGGGGAGACAGCTGACAATGGTGTTTGATACAGCAATATGTCTCTGCCTGGCTTTTGATTGACAGTAACACAAACTTGTTCTCCTCCCAACTGTGGCTTAAACCCAATGACATTTAAAGCAGAGTTAACTTCTCCGGTCTAAGTTTAGATGGTGATTTTGTGTTTTCTGCATGTGTGTGCTTATTAAGATACAAAAACAGGGGAGGCCTTCTGCAAATGAAAATGTAACAGGAATTTCAAACCATGGCTGGATGTGAAAGAGGGACGTGTTAAACCTTCATGGATTTTCATGGACTATTTGCCATAGATTCTCATTTAAGATACTGGAGTGTTGAAAGGTTATTACCTCTTTTGGCACTTTGGGTTTGCTCTCATTAAATGTGTGGTAAATATTCATAACTGTGGGGCTGTCAGTATGACTGGGTGGTTTTGGGTTTTCTGGGCGAGCTGAACTTAGAATTGGCCGGTAGCCTTAGCTCCACCTGTGCACAGCTAATGACATGTTTTGTGGGTCTATGTCCGTAAGCCATCTGGAAATAGCATGTGATCTTAGCTGACTGCTGAGATTTCATTTCTTGCCTTGCATCCCTGTTACTCCTTCAGAAGAGTCTCCTGGTAATGAACCTAGTTGCAAGACAAAAAATTCTCCTGCCTCCCACAGCAGGCTAGACCAAAAGAACAGAGCTGGCCTTGAAGAATGAGGACTCTCAGGGGAAGCCTGTTCTGTATGAATATTCAAGCAAATGGTGCTGAAGCACTGTGAGAGAGGAGCAGATCCTTTTTCAGTGATGGCTGAGCCAGAAATGTCCTGAGCTTATCCATAACTTGACACCATTAAATGGTGCTTGAGTGAGGGCACCTTTTGGTCACTATCGCTTAGAAGGCTGCGTCAGATGAATGACCCAAAGAGGAATGGTTTTGTCTTCCATTTTATAGACCTTTGGTAAGCTTTCATTCTTTCAGGAACATGGCTTTCTTCTGATGCTGTCTTCTCCAAGACCTGGTCTGGCAGCAGGTTTTTTACCCAAATAGAAATATCTGTCTCTTTGACTAGGCCCTGATGCTCCATATCCTCCACTAGATGCATGAAGGATTTGTACCAATGGTTCCCTGACATTATGGTGGAAAATGTGTTCTAAAAGCTGGTGGAACTCCTCAAACCCTTGTGAACATCATGAACAACTTACTGGCCTCATGTTTCTGGAGGGTTGACCTGTCACTTCAGACAGTGCTAAAAGTTGCTTGGGCAGAAAGGTGTGGTTTCAAGTGGTGTCCAGAGAAGCCATATGCATAAACCACATGAACTGAGAACAACACCAGCATTCAGAGAAGTGGTTTCATCCATTCTTTATAAGATAGGAAAGCTCCTGGGCTTGGCTCCTTTTTTATCTAAAATGAAGGTGCAAATGTACAGTCAGGGTAGAGTGACCGGGTTACATCTGCTCTGTTATGTTAGCAGTCCACATGTCTTTGTATCCACCTTACCTTGCTTCTGTGTTCCTGGTCAGAAACAATTGGATCCTTATGACAGATGGGAAAAATTTGCTGGAAAGGATTTCTTATCATTCCTTTCCCCCCTCTGTTTCCACTTCTTTCAGTCCTTGCTCTTCAGGTTTGCAAAACTGCACTTACGTAAGCAGTGCTAGCAGTGTTATCCATTGTCACTTGATATTTGTGGAGTGAGCTGCATATTTTGTCTGTAGGAGACTTGAGGATTTTCAGTTACATGTGCTTTGCAACCCTTCTGCCCTTTGCTAAGCTGAACACGTAGTCCAGTTTCATTCTTGTTAGTGTGATAGTGCATTAGTACTGCAACACTTCTGAAGAGTGAAACTCCAGGGTCGGGATCCCACTGTAAACAAATCTGGAACAAGAAAGGTCTTTTGCCTTGAGGTGGCATATGATGAACGATGATACTAAGCAGACCAAGCTTTTGCAGCTGCACTGAGGCTGTAATCAGCAATCCTGGTTACCTAGATTTGGGATTTGCTGGGGCATGGAGTACCAGAGTGAGAGAGAAGAGTTGAACTATCAGCACTCCTGTGAATGAAAGGTACTGAGTTCTGCTGATTGATGAATCTTTTTATTTCAGTAACTATATATGGGACAGTACCAAAATCCCTAGGCATTCCATGTGCCATCTATAAGGATATGAGTGAAAAAGATATCTATATCTATAAATACAGAATCTACGATATCTGTCTATAAAGGTATCTGAAATTGGTACTGCCTTTGGATGAAAAAAAGCGGAAATACTTTTTCTTTCAACCACACTTTATCAAATAAAAAGATGTTTTGAGCTGTTTCTAGCTGCACAGTGCTCTCCGTGAAATAATTTGCAGCAGTTTTAAGTTGTCGTTCCTGTGTTGTTTCATGGTCCTGTGTTAATGTTGATGAATGTATGGTTCACAGCAGGAATAAAAACAATCTGAGGATCTTTTAGCAGACCCCTCCGGCTGATTTATGGTGACCAGATTTTCCTCAGTGTGGCTTTTTCTTCTCCTTAGGGAATGACAGCTCATGTCCACTTGTTTGTAATATATTCAGCATCTGTCTTCACCCGTCCAGCATGAAGCTGAGCAGAGCCATCTTGTCCAAGGCTGGTAACTGAGCTCTGAGACTGCTGTCAAAAATAAAAGCTGCTGAGCTTGAACCCGATCTGGATATCTGAGAACTGGAAACCATGAAGGACAGAAGTGACTGAGTTGATAACTTGGAGCACCGCATGCTTTGCCATGTACCATGTTTAAGGATTGCTGCTGCTTTAGCATGTGAAGGAACCTCTCTCTTTAAAAAATAGCAAAACAAAAAAATCAAAAGCACCCTAAGGTGCCTCTCCCACTCTGGCTTAATCTGCCAAACTCACAAGATGCAGACACTCAGCAGTCCCTGCTGTCTGGTGCAGGTGTGACAGCACCTCAGCACAGCGCCCTTGGTGCCCTGTGCTAATGTCAGCTGGGCTCTCTCAGCAGCTCATGGCGTCTTCTTCCATGAAAGAAGTCGACATTTGAGAAGTCTGCAAGCTCTATGTTGAGGACATAGTTGTGATCCTTTGGGAAGAGGGGGCAGCTGAACTCCTCCTGTCATTGCCTGCTGTGGGAACATACGTGACTTGTAGCATGGGGACAGCGTTTCCTTTCACATGCTGGGAAATCTGTAGTTGATGTAGGCAGTGAAATATGGAAGGGCCCTCTTCTCTCCAAATGGTACAATCAAGAAATGTCATTTGTATTGTACCTGGTACAGGTGTGGTGAGTGTCCTTCACCTTGATTTGTGCTTTTGGGAGAAAACAAACCAGCAAAGGATTTGTGTATCTGACCTTTGCAGAGATTAAGGCGTTTGCTGCCAGGCAACCAGGTGGCCTTGACTTGGTCTCTTCATGCTATCTTCCTTCTAAAGATCTCCAAGTTCAGGGTCCATCTTTCTGGTATCTAACAGAGCAAATCTGCTTGATGCAATTGTATTCACAGGAGTTGTTGTTGGAAGGAGAGCGTTTGTGCTTGGCAACCTGTTCTTAGATGGAAGAAAATCTGAGGACTGGTCATATGACTTGAAAAACCTGCTGATTTGTGCAGAAATCTCTTTTCACTATTGACGACTGAGACAGTGTTACTTTAGGGGCGTAGAAGGCTCCTACACTCAATTTTTAAAATCCTTACAAGCATATTTTAATCTTTTCCTGGAACAGCTAATAAAAGATACTGGACATATTACTGTTAAGGGAGCAATTCTATTTGTGACTTTTTTCTTTTTTAAAAAAATTACTTTGAGTAATATTTTAGATGGAACAATGAGCTTGGGATGCAGCTTTTAAATATATCCCAGTGATATTGGGGAGCTCTTGAATTCGAGGTTTTAGTTTTAAGTTTGTATGTTTTGTTTTCTTTGGTTGTTCTTTTTTTTTCTTTAGAGCTCAACTGGAGCCATTCAAGAGTAATATGAACAAATTTTTTCCCACAGAAAGTGCTTATCTGAAGAAAAAGCAAGGGAGTGCATATAGAGCTTGCCCATTTCTTCAAAGAACTTGTTATTTATAGGCTTTTTGCCAAAGCTGATGCCACAAAAAATTGACCGAGCCCTTGGGCTTTGTGTACACTTGAATGTCATCTTTATCTTTTTCCTTAATGAGTCTGTATGAGACTAGAATTAGCACAGATTAGCTGCACAGAATTTATTATGCCTTTTGGTTTAGAATTCTGACCTGCAGAAGTCCTACTGCAGTGTTCTGGGAAGCCAGGAATCAACCCATCCCATTTAGATACTCTAGCCCAGTTCTGTGGGAAGTAGCAGTGAGCCTTGCAATAACATAAATGACTATGAAAATTTTTTGAAGTGTTACTTGATGACAATATACTACTGTTAGATACAGTGTTAGCAGATACTGAAGGCTTCCCAAAGTGAGAGTGGCATTGGGGCAGGGAAGTGTCAGAGCCCATTTTAGATAAGTGACTTGATCACAGCATGGAAGTTGGAGGCAAAGTTTTTGGTATCTTCTTCAGAAGAATTAAGTATTGTCAGTAGCGGGGAATGGCCTGGGGAGAAACTGTTGTGGGTTCTACTCCGAAAACAAAGATGTTTTGAATGAGGGTCCTCAGGGATGTTGGGATTAACTGGGCTTCTACCCATGGAGGTAGTTGTGGGAAGAATGTCCAAAAACTGAAGTTAGGCCTGATTGTTCTCGTTGTGGTCACCTAAGGTCTTAGGACACTCAATGTCCTGTGCACTTCAAGATGCTGACTTCAGCCTGGTGAAACTTGTTGCCATGAACCCTCTCTTGAGCCCATTATGAAGAAGCAGGTTTTCCAGGAAATAATTCTGAGTGAGAAAACTGGAACTTTATTTTTTTCTATTTATTTTTCTGTATTGACTACAGAGTGATAGAGAAGGATGAAGTATGAAAGGCATCACCATACGACTATGGTGAGTCTTGTTAAACTTGAGAGGTGTGTCCTGAAGGTGCAGGTCATGGTGAGGCTGCTGTTCAACAGCTGTCAGAGGCAAATACGTGACATGAGCCTTCAAGCCAATGCAGCATGACTGGCTCCTACAGAAATTTTTTAATATAGTGCTGTTTAGGGAAGGTGATGGTTCTTTGACACATACATGCTGTTTCTTTGGCTATGCATGCTGTTAATATCTAGTCACACTTTGGTTTATGTGTTGTACGGAGGAAGGAATGAGATCTTTTTGAGTAGGATATTTGTTTGGAGATGAAGTGATTGACCTTCACTGAAGCTGTCATCTTCTGGGTTTGGGTAAGAATAGCTTTGGAAGGGCCTTACAAGGTTTGACCCCTTTAGAGTGGGATCCATCTGGCTTAAATCACACTTGAGATACTTGTCCTAGAGTCGTTCATTAGCAAAGGACTTTCATGCAATCTATCCTAATGATTTAAATTCCTCACTGTTAACATGATTTTTTAGGATGTGTACAGAAAACTGTCTTTTTAGTTGTTTGTGTTTTAGAATATGGCTCTAAGCATGCAAATTCTCACATAGTTTGACTATAGGGACATCCATGAAAATCAAACTCAGTGCGCCTTGAGCTGAGCACTGAAAACTGGTCATCTTATCTCTCTGTTCCTCTCCTTCCCATTTGCCAGCTGGAAATGCCAGGGATAAATTTGGTGACTGTGACATGCTGACCAAACAGTTCTCCTTACAGCTGGATGGATGTGACATTAGACGTGGCTTTTCCAGGTCATTCAGGAAGTCTCTAACAAAATGACAGTACTGGACCCTCATTTCCCAACACTTAGCTCTGTAGCAGAGGCAATGTCCTGTCTTTGTGGGATCTATTGAATCTTGTTAGCAAATAAGAAGCAAACAAGAGCTGCTCTGTCTGTGGCAAGTTTGACATTGCCCTTTCCCATCTTCCGGTGAGCCAAGGGTCTTGGTGATTGCTCAACTGTGGGAATAATTTCCTCAATTTAAAATTAAGCATTAATATGTTTGGAGTTTCTTCCTCTCCACCCCCATCTTCCTTTGTCTAGTTGTTTGAAAGAAAGACTTAATTGTGTCAGGCTTGCATGAGGAAAGCCAGGCTGTCCCCAAAACCAGCCTGGAGTCAGGCATGGAGGGCAGGAGGACGTGCCCTTCTCCTGGGGAGGGCTGGAGTGGGAACAGATTCCCACTGCTGCTCCTTCTCCCCAAATCTGAATGCAATAACCAAAGTATTCCATGAACAGAAATGTACTTCATTGAACAAGTCACATTGCATCTGGGCACAGAAGAAATGAGGCTTAAAAAAGCTTATGAAACTTCCTTTGTTTGTACCTTATTAAGTTACATGGCTTTGTGCTTTCCGTCTGACTTGGACACTATTTTCTTCTCCTCCTCTTCCGAGTAGAATGTCTTCCATGGCATAACAGGCAGCAGCCTGAGATCAAAGATCTATTTGTTCTGTTGCTAGTTGACCCACTGACACTTGCCAATTTATTGCAATTCAAAATTAGTCACAGTAGTTACTGGCTCAGTGCCCATTTGGTACTTGGAGATTGTGCACTGGAGTTGGCAGACATAGCAACAGTCAGGTGTTGTTGATTTGGGGTGGAGAGGTCAGGAGAAGGAGTGATGTAGGGGCAGGGGTCCCATGTCGGTAAGATGTAAGTGCAGGCCCTTTCTAGTACTGTGGGAAGTAAGATGTGGACTTCTAGGGCTGAAGTTCTCTGGCTGTGGGCTTAATGACTTCCCCTTCATCAGGGCTGGACCACTCTAAATTCAGACGTTTTAGAGGCAGATTCAGCTTTGTTTGAGAGGCACAAAATAAATACATTTATTTTATTGCCTTCCTGCTCATCAGTTGCATTCCCTAAACTGGTCTTTGGCCTGGGTGACCCATATGCCATGGAAAGTAGGGTTTTACTAGGTTATTGGTTCATGTAATGAATCTGCGTGGGGTTTTTTGAGAATATTTGGGGTTACAGGGTTTTTGTTGTGGCCTTGGTATTTCAAAAGGGAGCAAGGGAAGGGATTGCGAACTGTGGCTGCATTAAGCAGCTGGCATATATTTCTTTATTAGAAAGCATAAATGTGGTTGCAGTTGCTTTTTTTGAGCAAAGCAGAACTGCATTTTAGTTGGTCTGATGCTGCTTCTTGATGCTAACAGCTGCTGAGTTGCCAGCAAGGGTTTGTCCTTACTGCGGATTGCTGCTCTATATCAGAATTTGGTGGTCACAGGGCTGATGTCCAGTCCATTCTCTTCCCACCCAGTGCTAATCAGTGTGAGGGCTTCCCCTTCAGGAATGTTTCCACTTGTATGAACCTGGGGAAAAAAGGGTAAACAGCAGCCAGATAAGATGCATCCTTTTGAGTTGTACAAAGTTGTGGTATTTAGGTAATGATCAGTCATTGCGTTAATCTAATGATCTTTGAGGAGAACCTTTGAGGATAGCTCAAAGCAACTTTACAAATTTGCTAGGAATAGCTGCTGTTTTTAAAGACTATTTCACGCCTTTACTTCTCTGACCATTGCTAGCAAATGCCACATCTCTGGTATGAGGATTTTCATATTTCCCTTTCACTTCTTCTGTGTTACCTCACTTCTCAAAGCATAGCAATTCCAATTTTACTGTCGATGGTTCTGCCCACAACAGCAGATTACGAACACATCTGTGATGTGAGAGTAATGTGATTTACTGATTTGTTAATAGCATCTTGCCTTCTAGGTTCTTAAAGTGCTTTTAAAACTTCAGTCAAACTCTGAGTCTCCTTGTTTTGTTTGTTGCTTTTATTCAAATGCAGGAAAAACTGAGGCTCCATGGGTGGAATTTGGCTCTCTTTGGAGATGCCACAGTAACTGGTCTGTGCCTGTTGGTCTTAGTGTATGCATAGCATTTGCAGGTCTAAGTATAATTATTAGAAGTGACCTGGTTTCTGAGAAACACTGGGAAAGATATCTGGTGCCTGAGGCCAAAAACACTGGCTGGGATGACAGCCCTATCCTGTCATAGTAAATCTAGACTGTAAATCAATAAATCATAGTAAATCAATTTACTACTGCTGTAGTAAATCAAGACTGAAACCCACAGCAACACTAGAGCCTCCTCTGAAATCCATTTCACAAGGTGTTTTGTGGGATTCATAGAAATTATTCCCTCCTTCATCCTATCTTGCCCCATCTTGAAATGGTCCCCATCCTTATGCAGGGCTAGGACTCCTGAGGTCAAGGGCAGACCAAGGAGCCTAGCCATGGTTGCTGCTTAATCTTTTAAATGCCAGATCCATGCCTGCTTCTGGTGTGGTTTGCTGCCAGACAGCAGCTGACACATCACACCATCTCTGATCCGCCCCGAGATCTGGGAGCTGCGGTGGAGTCCTGTCTCCTACCCTGGTAAATCTGCTCCATTAATAGCTATCAAAGAGCCTGAAGTTTCCATCCGAACTTTATCTGGCTTTGCATTGAGCTGGAGGATTAAAAACTGTCGCAGGGGAAGGGAGGGAGCAGCCGTGGCTCACCCGGAATAGCCTGACCTATGACGGCACGCACCGGCCTGGGGAGGGGAGTTGTCCTGTGAGCTCACGGGTTATTAGCAGTGAGCACGGACATGTCTGCAGTCAGCAGCACACCCAGGGCCAGCTGCTCCAACCCTGCCTGGTTCAGGGAGTCCAGAGGGATTTGTTAGTACAACTTGCCAGCACGGCTCTCTGAAGGGGGAACTGGGAGTAGACTTGAGGGCCACCATTGGGGCACCATCCTTCTGTGCCGCTCAGATGACTTGGGGTTTGACCTCTGGGCTGTTCGTGTGGGGCAGATCTGGTTATGAGGAAGAGCATTATGAGGAAATAACCACTGTCCTGCTGCAGCCCAGGGCTGTTGTCTCTCTGCTGCATCATAGCAGGTAAAAAAAGGAATCATTGTATGGCTGAGGCTCGCTTACAGGGTCAGCAGACGTGGGGCACAAGCCTTCATCTACCACATGGAGAGTAGTGTAAGAAGCAAGAGCAGTGTTTTTTTAGTGTAGCCAGGAATTCATTTCTCACAGCCTGTCTCTCATATCTGGTTTTGTTTTCTTTGCTTTATTTCTCTGCAGGAATCCCCAAGTGATCTGTTTCACCCACCCCTTGTCACCACTGTGAATCACGGAGGGTTTTGTCTTACTTCTCCCTCATTCAGAGCTGCTCCTCGCCTGAGCTTTCCTGTTACAGCAGGAGCTTTCTCCTTAGAGATAGGCTGGGAGTTAGAGCCCTTTGCAGTGCCCAGTGTTTTGAGGAATTGTGCAGAGCACCTCAGCACAGTGGAACAAGATTTTCCCGGCTGGCCAGATGATCCCAGGCTAAGTGTGCATGTTCCCCAAGGGGCAGTAGAACTGGAAATTAACTCCTGGGATATGATGGAAGCAGGCATGTGGCTCCGTAATTAATAGTCTGTGAGTGCTCCTCAGTGTTTTACACCAGGAAGCACTGAGGCTGTTCTAAACCTTTGACCCTGGTGACATAATCCAGATTCCTCCCAGTTAAATGCTCTCCTTCCCTCCCCTCCAGGCCTGAAAGCATCACATCTTTTGACTAGCTAGACAGATGCATTGCCCTGTAAAAATCTCCTTTGTATCGCCAGTAATTCTGTTGATCTGCACATTGAGAACGTAATTCTGCTTTGGAATTTACAGCTTGCTTACTTTATTGTTATCAGTGATAGGTGCTGTTGATGTACCTGCTCTTTGAACACCTACAAAGTTACCCAGCAGGTGGGAAATCCCTGCTCCATAGATCTGACAGTCTAGGGGAGTGCAGCTGAACAATATCTGGAGGAGGTTGCCCATACCACTTGATAAGAAAGATGAGGCCATACTGAATCCTTCTCTCCTGCTGGCATGGCAGAGGAGTGTGTAACCTCAGCAGCAGTGTTGCTGTGGCATGTGCTCCCCTTTGCTAGAGTGGATGGGCACAGGAGACACCATTGTCTGGTATACAGGACTCTGCCAGTACAAACAACGTTGCCTCTTCTCTCTCCAACAAGCTCTTATGTGCCAAGGGTTTGTGAGGAAGAAGGGAACATTCATGCTGTCTGTGTCCTGCTGTGTAGACAGATTTACCAAGCACATTAGGCATTTGTAGCTGCAGTGTTTGTTGCTGCCATTTGAGCTGTAGAAAGTTGTACTCAAAATTCTGGCAGTTCTTGATTCAGCTCTTGGTGACAAAGAGAGCCCTCTTTGTCTGTGTGTGTTTTCCCTCCTTTTGCTGACACTGGAATACCTCAGCAATTTCTGAAGGTGAAGAGAAGCTGTTGAACAGAGGGAAAATGAAAAACAGTGATTCCTTCCCAGACATTTAATCCCAGCTGAAATAAGGGGATTTAGGAGCTGGATGCTGAATGACTGCACTGATTTCACATCTTCCATTACAGTCAGTTACTGTGCTCAGGGGTGAGGTGGGAATATCTGTTCATGTATGGGGGAGAGAGGAGCTGAGATTAGCCAAATAGGCATAACAGGTGTCCTCCACCTCAACAGTATAAAAAACCCATGAGAGTGGGCCAGTAGGTGCATGGCCAGTTGGACTAAATTACTGTTGTAGGTCACTTCAAATTGAAAATAGTCTATTCTACGTCCTGTTGCATGATCCTTTTCAGTTCCATTTTGGGGAATAATCTTGAAAGACTTATACCTGCCTTGCAGGGGAAAAAATCTCAGTATGTTCCCTGAGAAGATCCATAGGTAGCAAAGGCAGCTGGAGGAAACTGGTTTGGGTGGCTGTC
>VXBQ01005200.1:96313-246130 GCA_013400175.1 Phainopepla nitens
CAGTCCCTCAGAATCAGGAAACAGTTACTAATGGTCTGCCTGAAGACATGATGTTGTGTTGGTAACAGGTGCCTGCTTTTTTCGCCTTAACCCTCTTCTCCCCAAAAGAGGCTGAATATGATATCCAAAACCTCCTGTGGCTGAGGACTGGGTGGGCTTTCTTCTCTGGTTTCACTACCCCTGTGAGACAAGGCAAGGTTTTGTTTTTTTGTTGGTTTTTTTCAACCTGCTCTCCTTTCCAGACTTCACCTTAAATCTGACCTTACACAAGGAGACAAGCAAGTAAGATATCCTTCCTGTTATTNCAGTCTCCCTGCAGCTGGAGTTGCTTGGGGCATGGCAAATAGCTACTGCCCTCCTCCACAGGTTTGCCCAGACGTCATGTGATGAATGTACCTGCCAGCCCAGAACATGAAATGCTGTTTTGTTCTAAGCCTGGGAGCAATCCACTTAGCTGCATGGAGAGGCAACTAAGAGAGAAGCGTGATAAGAGAAGTAGTCTGATAAGGATTTTTTTACAGGCTGTGGGGAGCTGTGCTGTGCAGGGAGGTGGCTGCTGACACTCTCAGAAGTGACACTTAGACTGACTGTCACTCAGATTAATGGTGTAAGGTCCCCAGTGGCTCTCAGCAGCCAGCTCTAGCAAAGCATGTGTGTAGTGAGAAAAGGTGGAAAGAAGGTGGGACTTTCACTGCTCTAGCACCCTTCCTCCCTGAAATCTCTGCGCAGCTTTCTGTGTTTGAGGACCATCCAGCTGTTCTGGGAGCAGAACCCCACCCTGTCTGGACTAGAGACTAGTGTTAAGTCAGGATAAGTGTAACTGCACAACACAAGGCATATTAGGGATGTGGTTTGTGTCTTGCTGGTTCAGGAGATAACTGGATTGCTATTGCCTCGTCTGCAGAAAGCATTAGATCAGTGAAGGACAAGCCTCAGTCGTGCTCTTCAGTACAGCAGAATGTAAGAGGTCTGAGTTCTTCCTGACTCATCTTTAAATCTGTTTTCAAACTATGACTGTGGAGAAAAATATTCTGAAAATTTTGAGCACAAGAATAAGGGTGACTTTTAAACTTTTCTTCTCAGCCTAAGGACCAAAGATGTGCAACTGTATTCCTCTCTGCTTTGCTGTATTTGTGTTTGAAGTCTCCTTTCTTCTCTCTCTCCACAGGTCCTTCAGAAGCTTGGTAAAGCAGATGAAACAAAAGATGAGCAGTTTGAACAGTGTGTGCAGAACTTCAACAAACAGCTGGTAAGACAATTTGCAATATGTAATTACATCCTGGGTTTCAGTATTAGCTTCCAGTCATCTGATGCAATATGTAATTAAAGGCCATTAAATTAAACAGTGATATAGGCCTACTGAATTGACCCGTAACTCATAACTTTTCTCTTACAAGAAATGATATTGTGACTTCCAGGGTCCCTTTCATGAATCAGTGAGAGAATCATAGAGTATGCTGAGTTGGAAGGGGCCCATCAGGATCATAAGTCCAACTCCTGGTCCTGTTCTGGACACCCCAAGAGTCACACCATGTGCCTGAGAGCATTGTCCAAATGCTTCCTGAGCTCTGTCAGTTTTGGTGCTGTGATCACTTCCCTGGGAAGCCTGTTCCAGTGCCCAGTCACCCTCTGGGTCAAGAACCTTTTCTTGATATCCAACCTAAATAAATCTCCCCTGCCTCAGCTTCATCCTGTTTCCTCCAGTCCTGTCACTGGTCATGAAAGTGGAGATTGGTAAAAATACTTGTTCTAGACCCAATTTTAGAAAAAGAAATAGCTCAACCAGAAGGCTTTCTTCAGTTAGCAGCTGCTTTGTAATGTAATTTTTGCTTCTCTGCTGGAAACGGAGATATAAGAGCAACATTGTGTCCCTAAAAGACTGATAGGGTGGGAAACAGATTAGAAATAAAAAAAATAAAGTGAAACAAGGCAGTTTCAGTTTCCTAAGCACAGTGAACGGCAGAAGAGACAAAGAAAGCAAATGGTGGAAAGGAAACATCCTTCCATGGCTAAATCTGACTTCCTCCCCATACTTGCACAATCACTGTGTCAGGCCTGAGTCATTCTTCTGCGTGTCTGCCTCATCCCCACTACTTTAGTGTGCAGAAATATTTTAACAGTGTAGCAATATTCCCCCACCCTCCTACTTCCACGGCAGTAGGTTTCCATCTTCAGCTGGGTGTGTTTTATTTTTTATCCAGAGCCTTCAGCCTCCCAGAAGGCAAAACACTAGTTCCCTTGTGAGTTTTGCTGGTGCATGTTGTTAGGGGAATCATTGCTTCTGTTTTGTGGCAGGAAATGCGTGCTGCAGCATAGCTCAGGTGGTGCTGGAGAAATCTGTTACCCTTTTGTGGCCTGACACATTTAGGACCTTTTTCTAGAGCTGTTAGTGGCAGCTGCACCATGTCTTTTGAGACTCAGCAGATGTAGTTATGTGTCGAAAAACCAGCTGAGTAGGGATTTGCCACAGCTGAATGTAATGAAAATCCTTCAGTCTGGCTTTGACTTATGTGTAACCAGAGGTGATTGCAGATTCCTGGACACTAATGCTCATTCTCTTGGCAGCAATAGTAGCTATTGCTCCAGAAGTTCATGCAGCATGTCTGTAGCATGTCCAGCAATGATATTTTATTGCACACAGCAGAATATATTTTAACTACTTTCTGACAACATGACATTACCAGATGTGACTTTTTGGGTATAATTTTTAAGCAATTAAGAAATAACCTTTTTAAAGGAGAAATACAAAAAGACTCAAATCCAAATTTCTAGATATGACTGTCTGGGATGGCTTTTTCAATTTCCAGAGCCATGAGTTCCAGTGGTGCGGTGAGGAGCCTGTTAAAGAAGCACTGTGTGTTGTATCCCTTACATCTGAATTTTTTTTTCCTGTTTTGTGGAGCAGACCATGAACTACATTCCCCAAATAATTAATTTAAGAAGCTGGAGGCCACTCTGCATTTGCTGCTTAGGGTCTGCTGGTTTTGCTTAAGCCCTCAGTTTTCCTATTACTAAAATAAATGCAGACAATGCCTGTTTTACAGGGCAAACCACGAGTGTGAGTTAGCTGGATTCTTAGGATATCCAGAGCTGAGGACTAGGCGAATAAAAAATCAGCTATGTATACATCTATATACAGACTTGTTTATATTTTTATATGTATGAGGTGTGTGTAGTATACTTATCTTTGAGATTTCTATGACCTTTCATTATAAAGCCTGCTCCAGGGGGGAATGCAAGTCTGGAGGAAAGCTGACCTTTTGCTGCAGGCTGGTGACAGAACAGCGCTGCTCTCTTGTGGAACTTGCTGGGGTGTGAGCAGGCAGTGGCCTTGTTCACTGGCTGATTAGAGGCTCCTCTCACTCTAATGACTGTGTTGGACTACTTTGACACATATTTCTGTGTGTGGTCTGCTGGAGAATGGAGTGCAGGTCTGAAAATCACTTAATCATTTTCAACCAAGGTATTTGTGGTTCTCTTAAATAGTGGTTGTGTGGGCATAAGTGAAGGCATTGCACTTCCTCACTCTCTGTCCATCAGGTTCGTATGAGCACCACTCTGAGGTTCCTGAATGGTATGAACTTCTTAGCTCAGATGGATTTGCTTTGTAACAAAAGAGCTGGACACAGCCATGCAGGTGGCAGGGCTTGCCTGTGTCTCCTGAAGGCTCGACAAGCAGCAAACTGCCCCTCATTACTCCCTCATGGAGATTTCTTTGGCTACTAACCTACCCAAATGTCCATGTGAAGGCTCCCTCCTCCTTCCCTTTGCCAGTGTCACTTGTGTTTGGTCACTGGCACAAGGATCTGTCCCAGATATTGTCCTTGCTGACCTGGGAGCAAGAGTCCTGCTGTAAAGGTGCAACTCAGCCCCTGCCTGAGGTGTGGCAGGATTTGGCTTCTGTTGCCCTGTGCTGAAGTACTCACTGGAGGGACAGTGTGAGGCTGGTGGCAGCTCTTACACCTGGCACTGTGTGTTCCTCTGCCTGGCAGAGCAGCTGGGTTTTGATACCCTTCATGAGCTGCCACTTGGTATGGAAGTTCTGGGCTGGTTTACAGCCTTTCACACCAAGCACATGAGAGGCAAGCTGCTGCTGGCACAGGCTGCATCCACCTCTGCCCAACACCACCCTGTGTTAGGCACAGCCCCTGCTGAAAGGCAGACAGTGGGGACTGCATCTTCCCTCTTGCAGAGTAGGTTCCCATACAGTCAGTAGCTCAGAGAGAGGGTTTCTTCCCAGACAAGAACCCTTCACACCCAGCAGTTTCAGCTCTATGTGGCAAAACAAGCTTAGCAGCCTCCCTGTGGTACCCCAGGGCGGAGCTTCTCGCCAGTTGTTCATGCTCTGTGTTTTAACAGTTCTAAAGTTTTGCTGAGTGGGGGCTTTCCTGGAGCTATTGTTTCAATGCTTTCCCTCCCTGTAATTACACAGTCTGCTCTTCCAGGCCTGCATTAATCTAATCTGGAACAGGACATTACCTCCTGCCCCCTCAGATGGCGAACGTCCCTGCTGATAATAAAATCCTGTCCCACCAGAACTGCAAAAACAGAGTGGTTATGTAAAAGGGTTGTAGTCTAATATTAGGATGAAATAATTCCTTTTTAAGATTGGGGAAAAAGCGTTTTAGGAAACCTGTCTACTACCAAGAAGCAGCTCCACAGAAAATCACATACTTAGCTAGGGCTTGGTTTCAAGATAAGAAAGCACAGAAAGATATCAAGCCACTTCCGTGTTTTTCTTTCACAGAGCTGTAAGTAATAGGTGGTTCACTAGGTCTTTGAGAAGAGAGAGAGGTCTTCCAGCATTCTAAGCGTAGCACTTTTATTTTTAAATATCCATCTGTACGCTGTCCTTCATGTTGTACCTGGTTATGTTTTAGGCTCATGGGCTTGAATTACACTGTGATTGCAAGTATGGCAATATCTGCTCCAACAAGATGACACTTGTGTGTTTAAACATCTTCATGTTGAGCCATACCTCTGTAACTTCGCTCTGCACACCCTTCAACTCTTTGATAACTGGGAAGTGGATTTATTTTTCTGATTCCAGTTTGATTCTTTTGCCTACTTTTTTTACCGTTCAGTTAAAGAACCATCCTTTAAATTGCACTCAAGAGTGTTGAAAGTTTCTGTTTTGTATAGTGTCTGATTTGACAGTGTCTAACTGTGTTGTGAGAGGTATTTTGGAGAGACCACAGAAGAGGCTCCCCAGGGAAGCCATCCCTGGAAGTGTTCGGAAAACACATAGACATGGCTCTGGTTTAGTGCGCGTGGTGATACTCAGTCAAAGTTTGGACCTGGTGATCTTGGAGGTCTTTTCCAGCCTTAAAGATTCTATGATTTATGCAGAATTGTGGCAGTACTTGACAGCTCGCTGTAGGCTGCTCGAAGAGAGCAGGTGCTGCATGCACAGAGGGAAAGCAGTGGTCTTAAAGTTACCCCAAAGTTTTATGGGCAAGCATTAATGCTTAAAATAATTTTTAAAAAGCCTTTGTGGCAAGGGAGCTACTTTACTGCTAGACAAGAAAAAAATCAACAGAAATGCCAGAGAGGGAACTGGACAGGAACCACAGGTACCCAGCGGAGCTGGGAAAACAATTCAGGGCAAAACTCTGATCACAGGTCTCTCATTGAAAATCATTCTGCTTCCAGATCTTACAGGCTGTTAAGTCTGTTCACTTTCTCTATTAGGCTCAGTACCTTTAAGAGACTTAGGTAATTCCATAACGACAGAGATCAGCTGTAACTCTGAGTTTAAACATCAGCAAGAGGTGACTGAGACCACTCTAGCTGCAGGATGCAGCACCACGTACTGATGAGGATGCCTGGAGAACACAGAAGGCTGGTTCTGCATTGCTGCAATTGCATGCTCCAGTTTTCAGCCCTGCATTGTAGGTTTTTTGGGTGATCTTATCTAAAAATATTGATTAGACATTTAATTCTGGTGCCAGTTTTCTGCTCAGAGGATACTTCTGTCTCCATGGCTTTGGAACTGGGTATTGAGACTTGAAGAGTTCTGAGTTTGGCTTGTGTCATTTGCTGCTGTGGCAGGATTAGGGCAAGCACGGACACAATTTTAGAGGTGACTTCTGATTTTAGGTGCTACAGTTTTGAATGTTACTGGTCCAGGCATTGCAGTACGCAAGTGTGTAGTGGGCAAGTTCTGCAGAGGACTTTACCTGCTGATAGTTTTTGATAGCCTCTAAGTTGTGAGTTCAAATTTAGTTATTCTTAAAAATGATACAGCTGCAGGATGATAATGTATCCGTTGGTGGGACTTGGCATATCTTTTGCAAAACAAGAATACAGAAAGGAGTGGCACCTCACAGCCTGCTGTCATTCTGTCTCCTTCCCATTTTGTGCCCCATTGACAGGTTACCCCAGCATAATGAATTTTGACAGCTGAAGCCAACTCCAGAGACAGGAGCTCACTGGACATCTTCAACAGCTGCCTCAGAGCTACTGACTTGAAAAGCAGATGTTTCCCATCAGCTCTCCCCACCACTCAGGCACCTCTTGTCTCAACTGAGCTCATGCTGAGATCCTTTGTGCTCCCAATGCAGCTGTGCTTTCTAAGCAGAGGCTAAATCTGCCCAGCTGTTTAAGTGGCAGTGATAGCATAGCTTTGTGAGGAATCCATCTGCTTCCAAGAGCATGGCCCAAATTATTTTCCATGCCTCAAAAGTTCTGGATGAGTTCACATTTGTTCTTTTTCTACTGCCATCAGCAAAGGAAATGAGGGACCGGAAAGAGCTGGCCAGTTTTACAAACAAAGTCTCCTGGTCTGGGGAAGCATTGGGAAGTGACCCAAAAAAGAGTACAGAGAACAAGGAGTTATGATTACATTTGCTAGTCCTAGAAGTTCCTAGAACACAGAGAAAAAAAATGCAAAAAAGGTGATTGCTTGAAGTTTTATGTGATCATAGGACCGGTGTGTAGCCTATCTGCAAGACCAGTTTTCTTTAATAAGAAATGTTTGAGTGCTTCTTACCCTCTCTTTAGCTGAGAGAATAACTGGTGATCTCCATCTCTTCACAGTCCGAAGGCACGAGGCTGCAGAAGGACCTCCGAACTTACTTGGCTTCTGTCAAAGGTAAGGTGTGCACGAGCAGAGGTTTGTTCCCCTTTGATGCTTACCTACACAGTGAGGTTTCTGCAGCCTTCCCCTTCCTGGTGTTTCCCCAGGCATGAATCGCAGGACAGGTCAGCTTTGTCGAGGGGGGAATCTTTCAGAACCCTTTGGGACCAGCTGAGATGGAATGGGGTTGTGCTTTGATGCCAAGCACGTGGTGCTGTCTTAGCAGATGGACCTTCACGTGTTCTTCTGGCCTTTGTTCTTCACAAAGGGCTTGATGCAACTGCACCCTTGGTTCCTTTCTCCCTCTGGTTATCTTCCATCTCCATGCCAAGGGTCAGACATTTAGTAAGGAAGAGCTCAGCATCTTTTGTAATGCTCCTGTGCCTCCATTCCTCAGGATAAGGGTTAAACTGTGAGGAACACATTATTTTTTCTTCTTTGTCTGAACAGTTCCCTCTTCTTTCCTAGCTATGCACGAGGCCTCCAAGAAGCTGACAGAGTGTTTGCAGGAAGTTTATGAGCCAGATTGGCCTGGGAGAGATGACACAAATAAAATAGCAGAGGTAAGACTTTGTTCAGGACGTGGGGATATCCAGACCTGCTCTGTTAGCAGAGATGAGCTTTGGAAGCTGTGTCTGTGCACCACATTTCTTCAGGCATATGACTTTGCAGAAGAATTGGAGACAAACTCAGCACTGTTGAAAAAGGAAGGCTGAAATGATGTGGCCTGTATTTTTGTAGGAGATTCTTGCCAGATGCCTGTACATTACACAGAACCATACACTTATGCCCAGAAGCATAAGTTCCCCCCAGATTGGCTAAATGGGGACAGAGGATTCCAAAAGAAACTCAGTAGGCTCAACTTGGTGTACTGCTTATGTTCTGTGTAAGAGAAAGGGGCAGATAAAACTATGGATAAAGCAGTCAGAACAGCCAGTTGTGTAGTTGCAACAACTCCTCATGGCAGTACCACCAGCTGCCTTGGTTCAGTTGCTCTCTTGTTTGCCTGAGCCATGTGTCACCCCAAACTGCTGTTGTTCTCATTCCTTGGCGTGGTGATGCCTGTCCAACTCTCCCAGGTGTTTTTTGTGGGGCTTAGGGCACAGCCTGTCATTTGGCAGTGTGGTTTCACCTTGGCATGTGCCTGTGGTGGGTCCAGCTGAAGGCAGCATCCTCTGCTCTCTTGCTCAGCTGTTCTGCTGAGGAGCAGCTGTGGCACTTCAGCTCTCTGGATTCATTTGCCATGAGACTGCAGGACTGGGCTTATCTGCAGCTGTCTGTGGCACTGGAGTAGTGGTCAAGGAGTAGACAGGAGAGCAGGAGGAAGATTATTTCCTCCCCATTCTTTGTCCTGCAGAAAATCTCACCTGAAATAACATCTGTATCTTGCCCAGGAAATAATGACTTCAAAGCAGATAATTCAAACAAAACCTGAACGCGTCCAGGTCAGTTTTTTCATCAACATGGAAACTTTGCATTAGGAAGTGCTGTTGAAGTAAATAATGGGGTTGTATTTCAGCTGGTTTGGCTTCATAGTCTCTGTTGGCCTTGTTTCTTCCTGAGCCACTGTGGTGCCTCCTGAGAGATTGACCCTTCAGAAAATTTGAGCCAGAGAGATCAAATGTGACATGAATCCTGAGAACTAACTGTAGCTACCCTTTGGGTCTGCAAGAATATTTCTAGCTTTCCACTTCCCCCTTTAATTCCTTGTTTATATTTTGCTTGTGAAAAGACAGGTGAGAGAGAAGAGTTACTCCTGCCAAATGAAAAGCATCAAGTGGGAATTTTTTCCTGAATGTTTTAGCCAAAGCCCTTTGTTCTCTGTTCTCATGGAAAAATGGGAGAGAGATGTTGATAGGAAATTACTGTGCCTGAGCTAAGGATAAAGTGGGCACAGCTCAGGGTGCAAGCCTTGGCTGTGGCCTCCATTGGGCTGTGGAGAGAGGTGGTGTGAGGGCTGAAGACTGCTAGTGTAGCTTTTTGTTGTTAATGATTCTCCAGAAAGCTGTATTGTAATGGAAAACAGAAAATACTGTCTTATGGTTTCAGGTCCCTTTTTTATAGCTGCTGGGAGAAGGAGGCAAAACCAGCCTGACAATCGTCTTCCATTGTACAGACTTGAGTTTATCATTGCAGGGGAAAGATAATGCCTCAAAGGCTTTTTGTCCTTAGAGAGGTCACCTGAATTAGCAACATCAGGCTTTCTGCCAAGATCTGTTATCATTAGTTTTCCAAAGAAATTACTGTTTCTTAAGAGCTCTGAGGGCCCAAGATTGTTTGCTGTAGCACTCAGAGAGAAAAACAGAAATGTCAAGCCCTGTGTTCTTAATAGTTAACTCATTACTTCTGTTTTTCAGAACAATGATCTCCTATGGACAGATTTCCATCAGAAGCTGGTGGATCAAGCACTTCTGACCATGGATACATACCTTGGCCAATTTCCGGATATTAAAGTAAGATTCTCTTTAAACTATTTGATCTAGAGAGTCACAGCAGATAAAAGCTCTGAAGATCAGTTTCTTACATCCCCATCATCTTTAAGAGAAGGTTTGCTGCTCTGCTCCAAGGTATTCCTTAAAAGCAGCCAAGATCTCTGCAGCTCCCGGTTAATTGACAATGTTTTGTTCAATATTTGACTTAAAACAAGAGTGAAGAATCCAGGGAAAAGATGCAGAAGAGAAAATATAAGTGTGAAACAGGAGGATCTGTGAAATTCCTTATTGCATCAGAATGCAGGGAGACAGTGTCAGCAATAGCTCAGAAGGTCTCAGTCTCTCTTTTTGGTCCTTTTGTCTTTTAACTTCCTTGTCTGCAGAAGACATTGAGGAAGCAGTTAGTAGCAAATGTACTTTACAGGTAGAGGCTAGTGTGGAAGGCAGATTGCTGTGAGTCCTTGGAGTCCTGCTGTGTGTGTAACCAGCTTTTTTTCAGAGAAGAGAGAATGATGGATAGGTGTCTTTTTGGGAGAGATTGTATCCCGGGACCTGGGTTTGAATGATATCCTGTGACCTTCCCTTCCCCCACAGTTATCTCCTCTATTCATTTCAGGGTTGTGCAGGAAATGTCTTTACCATATGGAAGCACTAGTAATGACATCACCATATGGGAAGTATCAGCTTGGCTACTTTCCAGTGAAAGCAACCCTTTCCCCACCACATGTCTCTTAAAACGTTTGTCAATATTTATTGCTTTGGGAGGATTGTGCTGTATCAAATGAGGGAAGGTCACAGGCTTGTAAAATGAGCCCTGAACAGCAGTGTCCTCATCTCCTGAGACTCCCTGTTTTTGCTTCATTTTTCCAGCCTCTTCTGCCCCTGGAAGTCTGAAGTGGGGAAGGGCTGTGGCTTTCCACCCACTGAAGGCTGTAGGGCTGATCCCTCTGGGGTGTGATGCCATGTGCCTCAGTCAGAAGTGCAATCTGTGCTGCTTCTTCAGCAGGATGGCTTACCTTGGCCTTGCTGTAGATTCAGACTTTGCCACTGCTTTGGTCCAAATCACATTTTTCCAGCCTCTCTGGCTGTGCACTTGGTCACCTCAGAGTGTTACTTTTTTCCATGTTGAGTATCTTTAGAATTTTTGAATTCTGCTGGAATCTTGCTGAGATTTTACAGTGGGATTTTAAAAGCTGCGCAAGGGTGGAAGCACCCAAATTCCACCAAAACTCAAGGTGTTAGGTACTGAGCACCTTCAAATACAGTGAGATTTATCATGCTGAGAAAGAATAATGGGTTCCTGTTGGCATTACTATCACAAAGCCTTGGTGCATGAATCAAAAGGTATGCAGTGCATCACATGCTTGAAAATGCTGGCTTTTTCTTGGAATTAAACAATCGTGTTTCTTTACATTAGAAGGAAAAGTTATGACCTTTGTAGTGAAATTCTAATTATGTCTGCAAACTCAGATTCTTGCTACACCATTTTCTGACACTGATGGTTTTACTCTGTTGACATCACTACAGCTGGCCTCAGCAGCCTGAATTTCACCCATAGGTCTGAAAAGTATGGGAACAAATAGGTATGCAAAGATGAATAAATGTTAAAATATTGCTAGAGGCAGTTGACTTCTGAATGGATCACTAAAGTGTTTATTCCTAATGTTCTTTCTCAGTTGTCAGATGATGCCCTAGAAGAGGCGAATTTTATATCATTGCATAGAAGCAATTTCATGTGCAATTCAAGTAATGTTTTAGAGAGCACTGCTCACCTCTGCTTCCCTTCCTAAAATGAGTGGCTTTATGTTGGTTCTTACAGTGAGATATAGATGTGTTTCGACTAGAGCTGACTGTTCCTTTAAAATGGAGTTTCAGTGGTATGAATCTAAAAAAGTCAGTTTGTTTTTATGGGAAATTGAGCTGAATGCATCATCCTTCTTACCCTAGAGCAGTGAGAAGTGCTCAAATCAAGTAAATTTTTGTCAAGTGGTAGAAACTCCTAGAAATGCAATTGTTGAACATTGCTGTGCCTGTATAGAAGTATAGTTAGGCCTCACATAAGGAATTAGAGTTCTTGAGTTTGGTAGGCAAAAAAGAGCTCCAGTCTTATGTCATTTACAGAATATTTGAGTTGGATTTTGTTGTTGTGATAATAGTTTTCTGGTTTTTGTTTTCCACAAAGTGAAATTTTCTGCTTTTCCTGGAATTCTGGCATTACTCTGGTAAAATAAGTTGATTTATGGAGAGAAGAGGATTTTAATTTAGTTGTGAAAAGGCCTATTTTTATTAATGGTCCAGTAATTAAAATGTGTGATGAGTTAGTTCATGTATGCATTTTTTTTTTCTTGCTACATTCTAACATGTTCTGAATCCATCTTTACTTGGGAGGCTGTAAAAATTCCCTTGGATTTTTTGGATTTGAAAAGGGATTCATAGCAGGAATGTGAAAACAGAGCATGCCTTTAGTAAGAACTTTTTGTGTGTTAAAGAAAAGAATTTATCCAAGTTGGATGTTCACCCCTGAACAAGGCCTCTCCATCTTCTCTAGCCTGACAAATGGGAATGCAAAAACTACTTTAGGCTTTCTTTGCAGGTCAGCATCTGTGCTTGTTGGAGTAGGACTCTTCTTGCATAATCTTTAATATTTCTGAGTGAGTTTTTGGTTGGTTTTGCACAGCATGCATTAAGAGTACAGGTCTCAGCAGTGAGGCTAGAGAAGATAAACTACAGCTCAAGTTCTGAATAGCTGTAGAATGGGGGACTTTCTGTCTTTCACTAAAAATGGTTCTCTACTAGCTGTATAACAAAAGATCAGTAAAGAAGGGTGTGGAGGGCAAAAATTCTGTGTTTTTTTTTTTTTTTTTGCAGTGGCTTGGCTTTGGTTTGGGTTTGTTTGTTTTTTTAAGGAGGCTCAAATTAAGATGGATTTGTTGCAAAGTAGTAAAGTCTGTTGGAGTTCAGCTGTTACACTGGGGTGGTGGTGGCTGTCCCGGAGTCATACAAGGGAGTCTGTAGCCTTCCAGGACTGGGCTAAATCCTGTTAGTGCCATCACAGGCAGCAGTGTGATCAGTGGTTACTCCAGGAGGGCTCACACCCTGTGTATCTGTGCCTTGCAGCATTCCTGTGTACTCCAGCAGAAACATGGGGATGGATGTTAGAAGTTTGGGAACTGCATAAACATGGAGGAGTTACTTTATTTGAAAGATGGGTGACATTGAATCAAACTCCCTGGTGGGGTAGCCGGAAAACCTGAAGTGGCTGTTTCCCATGTCAGAAGTCGGAAACTCCAGCTGTCTCTACCAGGCTGGCCTGGGGGCAAAATGGTATCTCCTAAATCCCAGATGGGGCCATGTTTCCTCTGGTGTGTTTGTAAGATGCATTAACTTGCATCTCAGATTGCTGTGCAGCTGGAAGCCTCGTCCAATATCTTGTCTTCTGGCTGACAATGTGATGTTTGGGAGGTATCTTCTAGTGACCTCGGCTGTAGGATGGCTCAGCTTCTTTGTGACTCCTATCTTGGAGTGAGCTGAGCATTTAGAAGAGAGTTTGGTTGTGCGTGTGGCTGAGATCCTGCAGATCTGCTGTGACTCACCCGGGGCTGCAGCAGCGTTTGCTGGAAGTGCAGAGGAGCTTGTGTGGGAGATGTGAGCTGCTCCCAGCTGGCCTGGCAGAGACATCAGCCCTGAGTGTGGTTTTGCAGCGTGTCTGCAGGAGCCTGGGGAGAGGAAACCACAGCTCCCTGCCAAGCGCGGGAGAGAAGGGAATTCTGCTTTTGCGAGTAAATCCCAGTGCTGATTCCTCATTCTGCACTTTCTATGTCCCTCGGTCTTGTGGTTAATTAGAAATCCTCCTGGCTTCTTGCCATGCCTTTTCACTGTCTTATCCAGCCTGTCTCTAGATTGCTGATTACTGACGCTGGCCCAGGCTCTCTGATCTAGGGGGCAAGCGTTATGGTCAGGCTGGGAAGATGTGTGCTCCAACCCAGATAGTCTGAGGTGTTTGCAGACAGCATGGGAGGCAGGGGGCTGAGGGGATGGATAGTTCCTAATGCAGAGAAGCCCAGTGGGCCAGAGCCTCAATCAAGTGCAACTCTGCTGGGAGAGAGAGCCTGAGGCTACTCGCTTCAAGAAGAGTTACCCAGGATCAGGCCACAAGCCTGACTGTCTGTCCTGGATTCTCAGCTATGGATTTGTCAGGACTCCATTCCTGAATCTAAGTCCAGTACACAGCTCCCTCCTTGTATTTGTTTTGGCTTCAGTGTTGTGTGTTGGTGACCCAGGGCTGCAGGTTTTCCCTTGCACTTCCCTTGCTTAAATGCTGGTGACAGCAAACATTTGCTTGTGGCTGCAGTCACTACTGTCTGCAGCTTCTGTCACAGGGTCCAGAAAGTTGTCCATGGCATATCCTGAGCATGTGGACAAGTGCTTTTGCTGTGATGGCAGCAGAAATGCCTTCTTTTGTTGAACTTAATCTCTCAGGCTTCCACACAGACTAGTGAGCTGGTTAGTTGGAGGTTAGAGGGCTGGTTAGAGGGCTGCAGCCCTCAGGAATCCCTGCAAATAATGAAGCATTATGTGTGGGGTGCAGGCACATTGTGGGGCTTAGGAAGCAGTGGAGCTAAAGTTCTGAAAACATGCATGTCACCCTGAGGTGGGGCCTGTTGGCTGGATCCCTTCATGTTCCCTTGCTGGGTCCTCTCTCCTCTTGAGGCACTCCCTCTGGAATGTGCTTGCCACAGGTGGCCCCCAGGACCTCTTCTCTGGGCAGCCTGTGTGGAGGCTCCAGGGAGAATCCTTGCATGGGCAGAGTGTGGGCTGTTCTGGAAGCTGGGTGAAGAGGAGGGTTTTTTCCTGGGAGGTTTTGCAGTTTGGCTGCTGGGGAAGGTTGGTGTGACTCTTTTCTCCATCTTTCTAGTCTCGTATCGCAAAGCGAGGAAGGAAGCTTGTGGATTATGACAGTGCCAGACACCACTTTGAAGCCCTGCAAACTGCAAAGAAGAAGGATGAAACCAAAATCGCAAAGGTAAAGCAACCAGGAGGATATGCAGCCTTCCTTTCTTTTTTGGGAGATCTGCATTTGCCGCCTGAGCAGCTTTTAAGTTCACCTGTACCTCTTCATTGTGTTTTCAAAGAGTTCATTCATATTGGAAAGGACGTTAAAGATCGTTGAGGTGTTGTGAACTGGTGAGGTTTTGCTAAGTATTTCCTTCTCATTTGTTTAGTTTTCCTGGAAGGGCAGGATGGCCTCTGTTGGGTTGGTTCAGACCCACATCATCAGTCTTCATGTCTTGGTGGCCAAATGCTTGGGCATGGGTTTTGTCATGTGCACGGGACCAGTAATCTCTGGCAGAAAAAGCCTGTGTGCCCCTTCGGGAAGCAAAATCTTGCCATGCTCCAGAAAAATGTTAGTTTGTCTGCTTCTTGGGACTCTGTCTCCCCATCCTAGAGCAGTGATAAGAATGTTTGAGTGTTACTTGAGGTTGGTTGTGTTTGTGAAATCTTCTAAAGATCCTAGGAGAAAGACCCTTAGGAGTGTGAGTGACAAGTACATAGATGGGAATGCATGCCCTACACACTTGATGAATGTATTCTGTTGTCTGTTAGTCGCAATTACTGGATAATAATATGGCTGAAAGCAGAAAAATAAGAGTTTTCTCTTGTTAGGTTTCTTTCCTGCCTGTGAATAGCTTGATTCAGAGCTTGCCTAATATTCAAGTGAAGGATTTTATTTTTAATGAGATTTATTTTAATTAAAAATAAAGTTTACATTTCTTTTAATGTAGCAGAAGAAAGATATAGTGCTAATTTTGTTCTTGAGTAGGCACATGGATTGAATACTGCCACTAAAATGAGCTGTGGATTCCTCTTGTACCCTAAGTGTATTTGAACCCATGTACTTCCTTTCACAGGACACTTCTTGACACAACAGAATAGTCCAGGGCTGAGGAGACATCTTTAATTCTCTTCAATGTGTGCTGTGGTAAACTGTGGCTCTTCAGGGTAGAAGCAGTACAGGAAAAAAAGACTCTGTATCTTTTAACCAGGCTGACAAGTGTTGTCATCCTTTGCTTAGGGTTATTACTGGTAGGGGGGAATATGAGTTATGTAAGAGATGCTGATGTTTTTCCCACATAGAAGAAATGAAGATGCATCTCTCTACCCCGAGTGAAAGATGTGCATTTAGTGGCCACAGTACTTCTGTTGTTAAGCTGCAAGTCATCAGTCATCTACACTGCACTGCATGCACTGTGATTAACCTTGACAGACAAAAGGGGGGAGAGATTGATGGTCCAAGTGTCATTGCATCACTTGTGTGGTGAAGCAAGTCTTGATTCTGTAAGCAAGGCATGAGGCCCAGCTGGTTGAGCCTTCAGTTCAAAGCCATAATTCATTGTGTTTGGGGTGAGAGCAGAATTTGCCTGGGGCATGGTTTTTTATTGGTGTATGCCAGTGAGATCTTTGCTGCAGTGGAAGTGGTTTTTGTAGGAATTGATCTACTCAGGTTGGTACCTGGTGCTCTGCAGCAGAAGTTGGCTGCCTTTATCACTGCTGCACTCGCTGTTGCCCCAAATGCCCAGCTAAGATGATACAACAGGTACGGAAAAAAGTGCAGTTTGAAGAGTGAAATATTGAGAGTTAGGAGTTGGTGCTCTATTTGTGATGTAGCCTGTGAAAGGGTTGCTCAGTACCTTTTCAAACTCTTCTCATTAGCCAGAATGTGCACTTTCCACCCTGTGTAATTTAGGCCATAAGCTCATGCACAGGATAATATGTGACGCATTGCACTGTCCTGATCCTGCAAAGGTGGGAGCAGCAAGTCCCAGGGAGTTGTGTGTGTATGGCCTTCCCAAGTGGGCACTTTTCACTGCCCAGCCTGTGAGCTGGCATTTGCAGTCAGGTAGCTCTGCAGGGCTGTGGGCCAGCAGCCAGGGCTCAGCTGCTGTAGGTAGCTCACCTCTCTATTTCTGCGCCTGGAGTTTTGCTCCTGTGACCTTTGAAGTAGGGTTGTTCCAGTGTAAGTTACTTTGGAATGTGATGACAGACTCCTAGGAAAGAGAAATCATGTTTCTGACACAGGATACAAGTGGGAACTGACTTGATTAAGGTTTCATGGTATAGTAACAGAAACAGCAGTGCAAATACTTTTTGGCACTACACGGTCTCTTTTATTCTTCTCTAATATATGGATATTATTCTTTTCCCACCCAGGACCCCCTGCCACTTATTGCTAAACTTACATCCTGCTATTAAAATAAATCACTGTGGACTTTCAGCTGTTGCATGCAAATAATTATGATGGTTAATTAATCCTGACCTCTCTTTAAGGAGCTCCAACTTCACAGCCATGCCTTGGAGTAGGGTTGTCTGTGTGCTAGGTCACTAACAACTGTATCTGTTGCTCTTACAGCTGCCTGGCTGGTCTGCAGTATCCAGCCTACATGGGAACATTAATTACTGCTAAACTTGGCATGCTTCAAAGGATTCATAACTGATCAGTCCTGGGATGTTTGTTTTTTTCTCTTGCCTTGGTGATACTGGTTTGGCCCAGCCTCTAAATACACTCTGTTGTGATTTTAATTTTTTTATCCTAAAATATATATGTTTGTGTCTCTCTTGTTCTCTGTTTATTTTTTTTCTTTTTTTTTTTCTCCACTCAAACACGCTCCCTCCCCCAGCCTGTTTCGCTGCTTGAGAAAGCTGCGCCTCAGTGGTGTCAAGGGAAGCTACAAGCTCACCTCGTTGCACAAACTAATCTGCTCCGAAATCAGGTGACTGCTGATC
This sequence comes from Phainopepla nitens, assembly GCA_013400175.1. NCBI lineage: Eukaryota > Metazoa > Chordata > Aves > Passeriformes > Bombycillidae > Phainopepla > Phainopepla nitens. The sequence continues at coordinate 113,606 of VXBQ01005200.1, forward strand.
TACCTGGCTCTAACCCTGCATGCGCTATTTTGGGCTCTAGATTGTACCATGCGAGTAATCTCTAGGCAACGTTCACTCTAGTCCTCTCTGAGACGTGTGTCCTTGACGCTCCTTAGCCACCATGGGCACATGGAAGTTGCCAACCAGAGAATGGATCTCTGCCTGCCTGATTGATTTCTAGTCAGGTGTGTTAATTCTGTTGTTTCCTCCCCCTGAAATGAAATGTGGATGAGGAAAGGCTGTGGAATTACTCTGAGGCAGAGGGTGATATAGTACGTAGTTCCTCCAATTACTGCTTCCATTTTGCTCTAAGAGAAGAAGTCAGTTTTTATTGTTGCTGTTTTGAAAAAAGAAAAAAAAGGAAACGCTGAAAAATTGGCCTATAGATTCACGTCATTGAGTAAAGCCACAAAAAAATAACATTGCAGTTTCTCTGGCTGCTGAGTTGGCTTGAAACATTCTCCTGTGGTGAAGTCCATGTCTCCCAAATGAGCATTGTCCTGTTGTGGTTTAAAAGAGCCATTTTTAGATACAATTTTGATCTTCACAGGAGAAGAGATGTGCCCAGATCAGGCAATTTGCACCCTCTGTGACATATTTGAGTTCCAGGCTGAGGTCAAGGTGGTGCCATCTGGCAGAACTTAAGTTATAGCATCTTGAGGGACGTGAGCAGCTCAGAGGAACTGCTGGGAATAAACATTTCAGTCCTACTTGCATAGAAGTGTGACTTCATGATGAAAGCTTGATCAATGTTTCTGTTGGAGCACCTTAAGGGACAAGAAGGAGTTGTCAGAAGACACTGAGAAGAAAATGCTTTCAATGAGCAAGGGATAATAAATCATTACCCAGACTGGGAGAGCACCAGTTAGCTGCTCACAAGTTCCTGGTGAGCTCAACTGTTCTCATTCAAATGCTCCTACGTCTTCACATTCCTTGTCCATGGAATGAATTGCAGTTTAGAAATGCCTCTTACCTTATGAAGCCCCTGGGTTTTTCACCGTCACTTTATGACTTTGGATCAGGGAAAACACTCCATTACCAGATCAGTAAAGCTTTGGGAAGGAACAGCTGTTAGCAGCCCTGCTTAAGATGCAGAGCGAAGGGAGGAAATTTGTATTCATTCTTAATTGAAGAGGGAGGGACACATGGCAGGCTGCCAGGGGCTTTTCCTGTGCCCCTGCTGGCCTGGCTGGGAGCTACCGGCACAGTTGTGGTTCTGGACTGGTCTGTTCGACTGGCGGTGTTTCTGGAGGACTAGAAAGCAGGTGTGGGAAGTTTCTCAAGTCACAAATAAATAGATAAATCAATCAGCTCTTGGGCATTTTTCCTCTTCTCAGACTTGGCTGTGGGGACTGCTATAATAGCAGCACACACAGACTGCCCAGAGAAGCAGTACCTCTGAGTGCCCCCTCATCCATTGCCTGTGGGTTTTAGACAGGCTACCAAGAGTCACTCCATAATTTCACTGTACTGGGTGACTTTTCCCTACAGCATGTGCAAGGGACTGTGTAATCTTTCCACCCACTGTGGTGGGGGGGCGTTAATCTCCTAATACATAGCATTAATATTTTTGGTGACTACAGATATTTTCAAAACAGTCCCTTTTATTTCTCAGCTAAGTAATGCTATTGCCTACCCAATTTTTTTTTTCTATTGTAAGTATTTGGGGTTTTTTCTTTGCTTTTTTCTTTATTTCAATTTTATTTTTGGTTAGAGACTTACAGCAACAACAAAACCCTAATAAAGAATATTAGTTGTATTCTGAACCTGTAGGTTTTTCCAGCTTGCCTTCACAAACATTAGTAGGTAGGTGAAGAAAGGCTTCAGTTTTTACATTTGTGTGATTTCAAGACTGAAGGTGTTAATGACAACCCTAAATCTCATTAACCACTTGATAAAACCAAGAGGGCTGGTGATGCTGGTTTTGAGAAGCTTCAGAACCTTCCTTTTACCAGCAGCTGTGTTGCTGTCTCTTCTTGCCTGATAATTTTACAACCTCCAGGCAAAAATTTTACCCGTCCAGGGGTCAGTTAGACCTAGTGTTTCTACTCTAAGGCAGAGTCGCTCCCTCCAGTGCACAAACTGCTGGCTCTTTAGGCCTTTAGCAGATAATAACAAAAACAACACAGTGGGGATTTTCTTGTGAAGTCAGCTGTGGGAGTTGCTATTGCACACTCCCAGTTAGAAATGTCAGTGACTGTGCTTTCAGAAACAAAGAGGAAAATGGCTTAGAACAGCAAATTCTTGCCTTTTGACTAAGCTCTGCTAACATGTTTAATGCAGACTGAAAAGCAACATCCTTGGTGCTGCAGTGATAACAGGACAATATCTCTGTCTGTAGGAGAAAGTCAGCGAGGTGAGTCCTTCTGAGAGGCAGGTCTGGTTGGAACTGGTGGGGTTTGGGCCTGAAGGAAGTCTTCTTGCTCTCTTCCTTATCTCTGCCTCTTGGATAGCTAAACTGTTTACTGAGCAGTACCTCATTACCACAGTTCACAACATTAGTCTCTAAACTATTTCTCTGAAGTGAAATGGTCACCAGACTGCCTGAAAGCACCAGGCTGGACATAACCAGATACTCATGAGGGCTGAGATGTGTGGTGGCAGCAGACACAGTGTGGAAAAATTGCCCCCTGCCACAACTGTGAACTGGTTGTGCTTGGCACTCTGAGCTTTGGCTAGGTGGAAGGTCAGGAAAGCATTTGTTGTCTATCTCCTGCTCAAACCTTCCCCCTTTCAGGCAGGGAGAGGAGAGAAAGCTTTTCTGAGATCATATTTCATGGGTGTGGGCATCAAGTCCTTCTGCCTCGGTTTCCCCTCAGGGTGGCAAGGATGGAAGCTGAAACAGAAAGTGCACAGATGTGGCAGTGGGCTCTGCCCTGGAATCTCTCTGCCTTTCCCCACCTCACTCCCTGAGCTGCCTTTTTCTCTAGAAGGGCTTGTGACCAGACTGATGTCTGGCTTTGGCTCTGCCTGGAAGCAGTCAGGGCTATCAAGTGCCAGGATTCTGGCTTCTGAGCAAAATAAATCCCACTGGTGAGAAGATTCCTGGGCTGACTAAGGACTGAAGAATTAATTCAGTGCTCTACTGGGAATGAGAGCACTAGCTGAGCCACAGGCCCTGGATGGATCCCTGATTCCTACAACTACTCTAGAGTGAACGTTGCCTGTTGTTGATTTTGCCTTTGCTTGGTGATTTCACAATATTCATGTATTGCTTTCTAGGTTCTTTGACCTTAAAAAAAGGTAATGGAGAGGGGGAAAGGATGTTAATGATATTCACCACATCTGAAAAACTAACAGCATTCAATGATACCTCATCTCGCAGCTTTCATATCTCTTGGGTTGCTTCTGGTTCTAGTATAGTTTGGAAGTTAGAATAAAATAAAGGCAAAGGGTGGACTTGTTGGTTTGTTGTTTTTTTTTACTCTCTTTAAAATGGTTGCATCAGAAACATTCGTTCATAAAGGTGTCTTAAGGCAGAATGAGTCTTTGTGTGATCATTGTCTCTCATTCAACATAAACTGTGTCTCTGTTTAAAAGACTTTTTGTTTGTTTTGTGCAAACCCTCTTGAAATGTTGAGTTTTTCAGTGAGTGTAGCAGCGAAACAGGGGTTTCTGGGTGGAAGCATCATGACCCCTTCTCCCCTTGCCTGTTCCTCATCAGATCTTCTTAATTTCTGAAACCTCCCAGATGTGTCTTTTTGCGGGGGAAACTTTTTCCCCTGGTCTTGAGTACAGAGCCTTAGCCTTGCCTCTGGCAGCAATGAGCAACCTTTTGACAAATGAAGCTAGCTGGAAAGTAGGAGCTCCTGTGGTTTGCTCTTGAGTCAGGAGAGAAATGGAGAGTGAAAGGATCTTGCCCTATATAATGGAGAGTGATTCCTGTGAGGAACAGGATTCTGAACTGCAGAATATTTTTAAGCCCTTTCTCCCATTATTCCTGTAATTGTATATAACTGTCACTAAGGAGCACTAAGCTGGATTTCTTTAATTAAGCTGACACAAAGAAGATAAATTTTGATTTTGTTATAAGGTGTGGGAATCTGACTGCAGGCTGGTAGGGAGAACCAGCTTCCATAGCTTGTGGGCTCTTTGCAGAGGCCTGAGGTATTGTGAAATTCCTGCTGTTGTCATGTATATAGGCACTTGTGCTGACCTTCCAGGTTGCTCATGTGAGGATTTTTCCATTCTACCTCCTACTGCATGGCAAAATGCTGTGCTGCTACAGATTACAGGATATCAGAAAACTTGAAGTCAGGGCACTGAAAAGAGAAAGAGGTCACCTAGGACAGATGTAGGAAAGGACATGTGCTTGTTGCTGGTGTCTGCTGTCAGCAACAGAAACCAGGAGCATCCTTTTTGTTGCTGAAACCTGGCAGAATTCATCCATCAATGCTGGGATCTATCAGTGTCTAGGTCCAATGAACAGATTAAATTTAAGCTCATATCTGGGAGGAGGAGATACGTTTTGGTGCTGGGGCCAACAGCCAGCCAGGGACTGCGCTTGTGTGAGACCACTGGAACCAAGACGTGCTGCTGAAGCCCTGCAGCTTGGCCTCCTGCTGGCACCACTCATGCTTTGCATACCCTTCCTTGCTTCTCCTGTCAGCTTTGGGGAGAGCTGTATCAGCCAAGGATGCAGACCTCCTCTCTTCCTCATTTGAGACAAGGCTTTGGCATGTCCTTACCTCAGCAGAGTCCCCACGAGGGAGGACTCTTCTCTGATGCCATTTGGGATGGATTTCAACTCTTTCTGAGATCTGGCAAGGGACAGAGGCCCCTATTACCGTCATCTGTATCCAAGCTGTAGGCTGAACTGCCTGACCAACTCCATTCAGTTTTTGAAGTCAGGGAAATTTAAAGAACTGGAAACACATTAGTGGTTGTTTGAATTCCATACTGAGTGTATAAATGGGGAAATCCATTGAGAGAACCTGAGAGGAACATATTCAACCTGAAGGGTCACCTATGGTGCAACCCTGTTTCCTGGGAGACTCATTTGAGATGCTGGTTACCTCATGCCAGAATTTTGCCTGATCTCCCAAAGAAGTCAAGAGTCACAGTTGTTCCAGCCCTGCAGGGTACTTGTCTGTGCTGGAGCTGACAATCTCCCTTCTCTGTTACTAAGGCTGAAGAAGAGTTAGTAAAGGCTCAGAAGGTGTTTGAAGAGATGAATGTTGACCTGCAGGAGGAACTGCCTTCACTATGGAATAGGTGAGTGCTGGAAGTTTTCCCAAGGGCTGGTTGGAAGGCAATGAATATCCAAGCTCTTGGATCACAATTCTTCTTAGCCTGGACTGGGTGTCTGCTCTGTTTTTTTTCTGGATTGTCTCCATCTGTCCTAGGATTCCCCCCAGCCACAGGTTCACTCTTGTGCTTTACTTCATGGTTTTCCTGAAAAACGTGATTTTACCGCAAAGAGAAACTGTATTTCTCAGCTTTGTCTGCTTAATCCCTTTGCCCTACCAACTCTGCTCAACTTTCTTGAAAGACTTGAGAGACCATGGGTTTGCCATAGCTTGGAGGATGAACTGTAGGGCAGCAGAAGCTGATTTATGGGAACGACACAGTGGAAAACTGCCAAAATCTTCCTAGCAGTGTCCCAGTGTCTTATTTTTAAATGCAGTGGTCATGTCCTGGTTTACAGTGCTGGTCTGTGAGGATTGAGAAAGTGGACAGCAGCAGGGTGGGAAAGCAAAGTGCTGATGTCTGCCTTCACTCCCCTTTCCACCCAGCCTGAGTCAGGACTCACAGCAGCATGCAGGCCTGGCTGGGGAAGGAGCTGGGAGGGACACTGGCATCTGGATGGTTCCCTGTGCTGAGCCATGATGCTGCTGGCCTTGGACAGCCTCTCCCTGCTGCTGTTGCTCCTTTGGCTGGGTGCTGGTAGAGCACTTTCTGTTGGCAGCTGACAGGCTACTGCTGGGATTTTAAGGTGCCACAGGTTTTTCACAGGTTCCTACGATCCAGCTGATCCTTCTGCTCCCCTGTTGCTCTCTGTGCTATCCTTTGCTTTCTTGCCCTTTTTGCCCCTGAAGCAAACAGTTCATGCTTTTTTGCTTCCCTGGTGCTAGGGGACTTTGGATGAATTAATATCTGTCACCGTGCTAATTCCCCCAGCTCTCCCAGCACTGTCTGCATCACAGCCTCTGTTGTTTTTTTCTTTCCATCTTCCTACTGCTGGTGCCTTTTTTTTTTTGTTTTTTTAATCTTCTTTTGTATTTTTTCTTTCCTTTTTTCCTCCCCACTCTATACTTCCCTCTCCCTTTAGCCAGTATAAATTCAGATCCTGTCCTACTTGGTCTCCTCTTCCCCTTGGTCATATTTGTCCTGTGCCTGGCCTTTGCTCCATTGCTCCATTTCTTTGCCACCCTTTCTTCTCACATGTACCATATCTGATAGAGTTGAGTTTGCATGGGAATGGTGGGTGGGAGGTTGCAGAATGGGCAGGATTGAAAGGTTTTGAGAGGGCATTGTGTCCATTAAGTTCTTCTGTCTTGTTTTTCATTTGGCAGTCGTGTTGGTTTCTATGTCAACACATTCCAGAGTATAGCCGGCCTAGAAGAGAACTTCCATAAAGAAATGAGCAAGGTAACGCAACTAACAGCTTATCCTACTTACTGTCTCTTCACTACTAATAAAAGAAAAACAAAACCCAAGATCCAACAAACAAACAAAACTCAAACAAACAAACAAAAACCCCAAGCTAAAAAACAGCTGGAGAAAATGGCCCTATGTTGGAGCATAATACAAACCCTTAGTTTTTTTCTGAGCCACTTGGGAGAAAGGCAGTCTGACATAGTAATGTAAAGGGATGGAGCACAGGGAAGAGATCACAGGGCCTTGGGCAGCAGTGGGGAGTTATGTCACTTGACAGCACTTGTTTGCAGATCCACAGAGGAAAGGGAAGCCAGTCTCAGACCTATCTCTTGCTGCCTTTTTTAGTTCATTTATATTATGGATCTGTAACCTATAACCTGGTTAGGCTAAGCATGGTATCTATTTTCCTGCCCCCCCTGCTGCCTGGCAGCCAGTTGCTGTGTACCCTCGTTGTACCTGGTGTGGGGTTAAAACCAGCAGGGAGTCTGCAAGTCGGCTGAAAATTGAAATGTGCCTCACTCCAGTCCCTCAAAAAGGCTCTCCCCCACAGTACTTCTCTACTTTGGCTTCTTTCCTGCCCTGTGACCCAAAAGAAGGCATTTAAGTACTTAGCATGGGCCTGTATGGGCTGCCGGTGTGCCTTGAGTTGAGAATCACAACAGAAGGCAGTGTTGGCAAGCCAGATCCTGGTGCTGTGTGGCAGCACCCAGAGGAGGCCTCAGGACCTGTCTGTGGGAAAGTCCCCCATTGCCACTCTCAGTTACAAATATGTTCTTGTTCTTTCGGTTAAGAGCTAGAGAAATCCTGAATTCCTTAGGTTTGTATGCTGCTTGAAAATGTAAATGTTGCACTAATCTTGAGGCAGGACTGAGAGCCTAGCTAGAAATCTCCTATATTCCCTCTGCTCCCTAATGTCATCCTGACAACAAAACAGCCACTAAGCAACAGGAAACATTATAGTCCTTCAATTCCCAGCAGTCAGGGGCCCTCTGCCTTGCTGTAACACATCAATTTTGAGCCCTGCTGACATTTTATGGGGTCTTTTCCAGTTAATAGCCTGTTCTTCTCCACTGAGGGATGAACTAAGTGTTAAGAACCGGGAGAATTGTTGTAATTACTAGTTTGTTGCTGTTAACGTACATTCAACAAAACGTGGGAAAGGCGCTTGTTAGACAGGATTTCTCTTTTCATATGATTTTTCTTGTTAGGATTTTTTCTTTCTTGAGAAATTTTGTATGAGGGCAGGGCTTTTGCTTTGTTCCATAAGAATCATCTGTTTCTTATTACTACTACAGCATCCAGTTAATTGCTAGTGTTGCCTGCACAGTGCTTCCAACCTTGATTTCATGGGATCCTTCGTTGTACCACTGGTAAATCTGGTGTCTTGTCTTGTTTATGGATTGGCTGTTTCAGAATAGGAGTGTCTGGAGTGACTGTTGCAGCCTTTGGTACCAGGGAGAGTTTAACCCCTAATATTGCATTTCTGCAAAGACATCCAGGTTCTGTCCAAGCCCAGACGGCCCGGGCAGTTGGTGAAGTTAAGGGCTGTTCACCTGAAGGCCAGCTGCCCTTGGCTCCACAGTTGAAATGGCCATATCCCAAACTTTGGTAAGCAGGTCTGAGAAAGAGCTTTCAGCTACAAATCCAGTGTGAAGCTCCAGCTGTAGCACGCAGATTTCAGGTAAACAGTCAACCTGCTTCTGCAGTGGTACCTGGCAGCACACAGGTGGGCCCAGGTGATAGGGAGGCAAAGAGGATGATCTGTGAGGAAGACAGAGCATTCCCAGAGATGGCAGCAGCTCTTTGATGGCTCAAGTGCTGTAGCACTGCATACTCCACAGAGAAGTGGAAACAGATTTAGGGTCCTCCTCTCTTGGGATAGCTGAGGAGCTGTGCATGTCCTGCCACAAGCCTGTGTTTGGTCAGTCTGTGCAGGCCAGCCCGGGCTCTCTTCTGGCATCTGGGCTCTTTTCTCATTCTTTTTCTGTCTTTTGTTTTTGTATTTTGCAGTTGAACCAAAATCTCCATGATGTCCTGCTGGGCCTAGACAAGCAGTACTCAGGCAATGCCTTCCCTGTTAAAGCACAGCCCAGGTCAGTAACTGTGGGTAGTGTCTTTCCCTCAGCAGGGGAGGTGGGACAAGGATATCTCTACCTACCCAGGAATATTGAAACCTCCAAATTGTCAGTTGGAAGTGATTTGCCCACCTGCCAGTGCCCTCCTGAGACTTCCTAGAGCCATGCCCAAGATTGCAGTTGGCACTGGGTGACGCAATGCAATACCTCTTACCTTTCTGGGACAGCATCTGGAGGCCTAGTCTTTCACAAGGTGCTGATATTTAGGCAACTGACTCTCAACTCTGCTTTTAAAGTCTAATTCCAGCTACTGAGCTGCCCTTTCTTCTGGGTCCAGTTGCCCAGCACCTGTCCTGTTCTTTCCCTCGAAAGCTCCCACCATGTACCTGCAGCTTGTCAGCTTGAGCACCAAGAACCCATTTCCCCAGCCCCTTCTTTGGCCCTCCAAACTTGGAATCACCATTTTGCCAAAGCCTTACGCCCATCCTGTGTACCCTAGCTGAAGTGTGTTTCTCTTTCCTGTGTGTTGTGGGTAGTTGCAGCATCACTAATACGAGGCCTCCTGAACTCAGAGCACTTTCAATCCGTGTGTGTGCAAGGAGTGAGTGTCCTCTGGGCCTTCAGTTTTCTTTCCTCAGCTGGGTCCTGTCCTGTATGTTTAAGTGCAAGTCTGCACATTCCCTAGCACTGAGAAGGGAGGGAGAGGCTGGGCTCTGGATTAGGCTGACTGGCTCCCATCCAAGCACACGAGTGATGAAATAGTGTTGGGCTCTGGCTTCCAGCTGCTGCTAATCCCACGTGCTGGGTGAGCAGGAGCACAGCCCAGGTCCTCAACTGGTGTGTTGGTGGAGGGAGGTGGTGAAGTCAGCATGAAGTAAGGGTAAGCTGTGGTCTGCGTGCATTGGTTTAGTAGGGGTAGATGAGCTGTTGAGACCTCTGTGCCCCCTTGTGTCTCCTCCCAGTTTAATGTGTTGCAGTCATGCACAGATGACTTGCATGTCTTCTCCCAGCAATTCTTCCAGTGTGGTGTTTGCCAGCTCTAAAGAAAGAGGAAGTTTGAGTTAAATTTGGCCCCTGAATTCTGGATTGCTGACAGCAGATTTCAGTGATGCTAGTTGGAATGCTACTTGGGAAAAGAATGTCTTCTTTCCCAGTTAGCATGTGCTGTCTGTTGATCATGACAACCCAACCAGACTGAAACCTTGTGAGGAGGCTGTGGTGCCCATCCTCTTGCTGCCATGGACTGTGTTCTCTCTGTTAGCAGCATCCTCCAGGGTTCTTGGAGGAGGATGAGGTAACAGGACAGATGAAGGCTGTAACCATTGCTTTGCCCAGCTCCTTTTTCTTCCTTTCTCTGTTCCTCAAGGAACTTGTGGTAGGCAGTAGTGACAACCTGGCCCAGAGATGTTCATTGCTGTTGTGGCAGAAAGTTTCTGGCCTTAAAAAGCTTTCAGTGAAGAAATTTCCTGGTTTTGCAATTTCTGCCCCATGTCTGAACACTTTCTGCCCCCCACCCCCCAAACTGCTAGCTTACTCTGGGGCTGTAATGGGTGTCTCAGCTGCAGTTCTGTGCCCTTTGGCTGGCTAGGAGACCACATGGCCCTAAAACCCAAGGCTGAGTGCATGCACAGGGGTCCCTGTGTGGGCAGCAGTCTCAGTGCTGCTGCTTCATCACCTACTCGCTGCATCTCAGCTGAGATGCCAGACCTGTCCCAGAGTGACTCTCTTCCTCCTGAGCACAGTGGAGCAGAGTGTTGTAGGAGGATATAGCAAATACTTGCCATGGCAGTTTTGCAGTGATCAGGAAATGCTGTGAGGCACTTCTGTGTCTGCTGCACATCTGGCCTCTCATTGTGGCGCAGGGCTGGGGTGAGAGTGTGCAGGAGGAAATAGCCCTCACTCATCTGATGGCTTATTGTGCTCTGCAATAGGAGCAGATGCTTCCCTAACCCTTTTCTGCTGAGAAGGGGATTGGAGATTGATACAATGGCAGGAAATGAATGAGGAGGTGTGAGAAGAGAGGCAGTTACCTGTGCACATCATTATGGCATTCACAGAAATACTACTGTGGCTGATGTATCTGGTGCTGGCAGTGTAGCACAGTAGCACAGAACAGCTGATGTATTTCTGGGAACCTCAGACGTATGTTTGGGATTTGCTTCTGAAAGAGTTCAGGGCTCAGATACCAAGAAGACTGAGGAGATCTGTGGGATTATCCTAGTGTGATTGGGCAAAATGGAAAAATACGTGGTCGGAAAGCTGCTGATTAGGTTCCATTTGTAAGACTGCACAGACTGCATAAGAAAAGAAGAACAGGGAGCTTGTTTCTTTGGCAGCAATATTCACAAAGGAGAGTGAGGAGCTGTACAAGGACATTCACAGTACTCTGGTGGTCTGTACAGTTTCCTTTTTCCTCCTCTCCATTTGCACCCTGGCCCCATATTCCAAAGTGCAGGGAAAGTTCTAGTTTGCTTTTATTTATTTATTTACGTATTTGACAGGCATAAAGAACTTTCTTCTACTTTCTCTAAACCTTGTCATAGCTTTCTAGTAATGAAGGGAAGTGTGTATGTATGTATCTATTTGTGTGTGTGTGTGTGAGAGAGAGAGGAGATCCTGTCATCTTAATTACAGCAACTTTTGTGGCACAAATTAAATGGGTGCTTGGAAGCTTAACTTTTCCTCCCTGGTTTGACTGTGCCATCCTGTAACTGAAATGATTTGCGTGCCATCCTCAACAGAAAGAAAACTAAACTGTTCGCCAGGCTGAGGAAAAAGATGAGCAGGTACCGGTATGGAGAGCAGCATTTCGATACATGTTTGATTTAGTTCCTAAAACTGGAGAGGCTGTTGCTGGACTCTAACAGCCTGGCACGTGTTAACCCTGTGGTGGGAGAGGGGTCCTTTGCATGATATGATGTGTGATGTGTTCGTGGCCTGCTGGGTCCTGCTGAGATCTCTCTGTGTCTGGATAATCCCATTAACTGCTTGTGTGCCTGGTTTGAATCCTTGCTTCTTTTCCTATCTAAGAAGGCAGTGTGAAAACTCAGGCGTTGTCTGTCCAGTTCTTTTTGTGTGATGGAAAATGCAGTGCTGGGTTTTCCGTGGGAAATATAATCAGTTTTGGTGTTTAACAGCTTCTAGTTTTACCTAGTGGGTTTGTCCTTTTGAACAGGTCTGAAATGCTGCATTCTCATCCCCTGCCTGGCCAGAGAGGACTAGTAGGCAGGTCTTTCACACTCAGAAGTCTTATCCTATCTACCTATTGCAACTGGGAGAATGATGAGGTGGTAGGATACTTCCAGCTTTGCTCCTTACTTGCTCTGTTCTTGAGGATCCTCACTATCTTGCTCCGTCCATTTAAAATTTTGCGCAGGGCTGGAGGAAAAGGAAGCCTCTTGTCCTGTTTAAAGACTAATATCTGCCTTCAAAACAGTGATGGCATTGATTAACAACACCTAGTTACCATAGGTCAAGGACTCTTGACAAGAACATGCTCTGGAGCAAAGTGGGAACTACTGCATAATGGCATGGAAAATTCCTCTAATTTTTGTTTTTCTTACTTTTTGTGTTGGTACTCCCTCCATGGGATCGTTACAGGAAGAAAAACAAAATTATGATCCTCAAGGTAGTATCCTGCCAGCAATAAAAGAAAGTGCTGGTGGATTGGGATCCCTCTTTTTCCTGATCTGGTTTCCTGCTGACTCGAGCAATCACGCAGCCCTTCTCTTTTTGTCTGCTATGCATACTTTGTAAAGTGGGAGGTTGAAGAGTGAAGGTGGTAATTTCACAAGGAAGCTGATGGGCAAACTTAGGTATTTATACCTTCAAATGCAAGTAGTAAAGCAATATATTGTGTTGTTACTATTCTGAGGTTTTCTGCTGTAGGAAAAGGAGGACTCACTGGAGTACTTCTCTGGATGTCTGTCTCTGATCTTGACTGGACTGGTGTTGTATCTGTACCAGACAGGAGGTCTAGTATTTCCAGTCATTGAGAGTGGATGGATTATACAACAGAAGGAGAGCTGGTAAATCTGCCCTCGATGAGCTCTACTCACAATGGGCCCCTGCTCTGCCTTGGTAAATTCCAACTCCCTCAGCAGTTAAGGTGCCTGACCTGGGCTCTGTTGGGGGTTTCTGCTGTCAGAGCAGCTGCTGTGGTCACAGAGAAATGTGCAATCCCCAGTGCAGAGAAGGAGGATCTGGAACTTGGTCAGTCTTTGATCTCCAGTGAGGATGTACATTTGTGCCACCATATATTTGGGTATGTAGGTTCTTCTTTCTCCCACTCGTTCCTTTTAAATTTTTTTTTATTTCTAAATAATTCTTCAGCATGCTCTGATGGTAAAAAAAATTAATTACCTTTGGCTAAAAGGCCCACTGTGAGCCTTAACTGAAATGCCAATCTTTTTTTCTTTTTTAACTTGAGAACTTGGCCAGACATGACTGATCTGTTTTTTTACCATATTGGAAAGTAGGTTTCATCCTGTGATATAGGATTGTTACAAGTGCAATGGAAACTCATCTGCAGATGTCACTCTGCCTTTCCGGAACAAATGAGGCAGCACCATGGAGTGTCTGGGAGCTCAGCAGCACTAAAAGAGGCTGGGGCATTTTGACTTTCCCTTCAGCTGCATTAGACCCAGCTCGCTTTCCAGCTCTCTGTTTGCAGAAGAAAGTTGACACCCCTTTCCCTTCCTTGCCTGATATTCCTGGAATTGGCATCACTTCCCATTTGCTCAGGGGAAGGAAAATGACAGAGCAATGACCTTGTTTTGGCCTTGCTTTTACTGTGGTGCTCGTGTTTGGTCAGTAGGTAGAGTCCCCACACTCCTGTTTTTTCCTGTGTTTCCTGCAGCAAGTGGTTAGCTGGAGACAAGACTTTGCTCTGTGTGGGTAGTGTGTGCTCCCTGAGGACATGTGAAGGACAGAGGATCCTGGTGGCCATCTCACTTGATGCTGGTTGCACTGGCTAAATTCAGCAAAGTCGCAAAGCAACAAGTGCAGGAATGAAGGTGCTGCTCAGAGGGCTGAAAAAGGCTCAGTCAAAATTAGCACTGGCATTTTCCTAGAGGGACTGGCCAACACATCAAACAAGCTGTAAATAGTAGTGACTTAATGAAGGCTTTAGTGTGGGGCCCTCACAGCCCAATTCTTCCCCTCATCCTACAGGGACTATATCTCCAAATTAAGTCACTGCCAGGCACTGGAAATAAGTCACTACAAAACTGTTCCATGGCCTTTAGAAAATAAGCCTGAACTCCTTTTTCACTTGGAGAACTGGTCTTTTCAAGTCCCTAGAAGGAAAAGCCTACCCTCATCTTGGTAGGCCAGCTGATAGCCAGTAGTTTCAGTATTCCCAGTGTAGTCTGGGCATTTGGGAAGTCCTGGCACTCTAAATGTAGATCACTGTGTCCCCACCTTCTCCAAAGTGCTTTCAACTCCAAGGGAGGTAACATGTATTTTTTTTTTTCCCCAACTCTAGCTTTAGAGGATGTTTTTTTGACATTTCCTGCCGACTCCTGTGTAGATCAGGACTTTACCTTCACCCTCCAGCCCTTACTACTTCTAATTGTAGCACAGCTTTGTAAATTTTGCGGAATTCTTTATAGAATCCATGTATTGAAGTGATTTCTGGGAACTTCTGACACTCTTCAGTCAGACTGAAGAGCTGAAGGGGTGGGCATACATGTTCTTTAGTCTCTCCCTCTTCCCTTTTACTTCTTCATGTCCCTCTTTTTCCCTTGGTGTGTGTGCCCCTGGTTGATAGCTGCTGGCAGAGAATGTCATTGGGTTTGTTGCATCATGTTGGTGTGCTGTTGGCATCAGTGTCATCAGAAATATCCAACTTGCATGTGGACCTGAGAAAATGTGCTTTGTGGGGAAATGTGTGTATGGGGTGTGGTTATGGGGGGGGACAGTTGGGGGAATGGTGAGGGTGGAGTGAATGAAGAGGAAATGGGATGGGGAGCTTGAAAGCTGGAATGCTGAGCAGGGTGAGATGCTTGCTTGTAAGAGGAGGTTTGTTGAAATGCCTTGCTATCCCTTCTTCCTCTTGCTATCCCCCACTTGCAAACAAGTGTTTAGGAATGAGGCCATCATGCATGTTGGCCAGTGACCACCACAACTCAGGCATCCAAGTGTGAGTGGATGTACATGTCTGAGGCTCTGGGCTCTCTTGGTACAGAGCAAAGTAATAAACTGCATGATCTCCCTGCAGAATCAGATCTGCCTTGCTTTAGTGCTGGCTCTATGACAGGATTTAGTGTCTCAAGTTATAGGAAAGGATCTGTTTCTTTTAGCTTCTCTCAAGGTCTTGAATTTCACAGGAACTGTGACTTTATAAGTGGAGTCAAATATCACTCCCTGTAGATGAGGTTACACAGCCCTTTTGCAATATGCTGTGATATTATATTTTCATCTCTGTATGGTTTTGCCAAACTGTAATCACTTAAAATATCCCCCAGCAGTGAATTTTCCCTGTTGAAATTCTCTGGTAACCAACTTTTTGCTAAATCTCTCATGATTCTGTATTTTGAAGGAGAGACTTGACACCCAGCCAGGGCATGCCTGTAGGGAAAGGCATGTGCCTCTTGCCATTCCTTTGAAAAATCTGCCCAAATGTGTCCCAGCTGTGAACCAGCAAATGCCATTGGTATATGCTTCTTGCATCTTAATTCCCTGAAGAATCCTTCTTGACTGTATGTCAGAAACAGTCTTGGAATAAAGATCAACTGGAGAGACCTTTAATAATAGAGAAATCTCTGTTAGTAGCCGGAACCTTGCTGTTCCTTTGCTGTCTGGAATGATCTGTGAAACCTGTGGCTACTTTGCCTCTCTGCTAGCTTAGTCAGTTCATGCCACATAAAGGAATAAGATATTCTGTGATTACAGCCTTAGTTCACGTGTTGTGAATCTGTTAGTCATAACCTATGCAGATGTCCATAGACCACCACACAGAAAAATTCTAATCTGTGGAATTTAAAACTAAATGAGCAGCACTGAACTCCTTTCCCCATCTGCTTCCCCAGTATTAAAGACTACAATTTAACATCAGGCACTTATAATAAAATCTAGCAAAATTAAGGATGCCTGATTGTTTTGCTTTTGTTTTCTGTGTTTGAGGCAAGTATATCAATTCTGTAGGCATTTAGTGAGTAGCCTGCTGCAAAGTGATGCTGCTGCAATGAGTTGGACTGCGAGTGACTCAACAAAGACGCTTCTCAGAGGCTCCAAATGTCTTCGTTGGGTATCTGGGCAGTGAAACAAAGAGATAATGGAGACCACTGATCTGTGTTGGTTAGCACAACTCCTCCTAGGCCTGGCTCAGACTTCTCTCTCTTTTTCTTCCCCTCTCTCTCCCCCTCTCTCCCCCCTTCTCTCTCTGCTTCCTTCAGTGACAGCACCCCAGCGAAAGCAAATAAAAGCCCCTCGCCTCCACCAGATGGATCTCCCATCACCAGCCCTGAGACCAAGACTGTCAACCATGAGCTGGAACCATCCACTTTGGAAGCACCTGGGGCAAGCATCCCAAAGTCACCGTCTCAGGTAGTGTCCCCATGACATTGACCATGTCTCTGCTGATGGAACAAGCTCTGTGAGTCAAAGACAATCCATCAGTTGTTTTTTAGACCTCATCTTGCTACTGAGCACAGAGAATATGACGTGATGGTTGTTCTCTTCCACTGGTTCCTGAGAAAGTTCCTAAAAATGCAAGTTGCTTATTTGCCATCTGTATAAGAACTGATTGTCTTTGAATGGCTTCACAAGGGGAAGGCCAGTAAATACATTTTGCTGTCTGATAGAATGGCCAAGAAGATCCATGAAGGGTGGAGTTGTAGCTGAGGAAGTTTGTTCTTTACCTTCTTTACATTGTACATGTGGAATTCAGTGGTCTAATTTCTTCTCAGGAACTATTGTAGTTGAGAAAGGTTAAAATAAAAAAGCTTAATGTTATTAATATTATAAGGAGAACATTTGTACTTTGGATGATGTTTCACTTTACTATCAAGATACAATATTATGCTAAGAAAAGATTATATTTTTATGCTATGAAGAAATTAAGTGGATTCCAGGAAGAAGATAGTCCATTGTATGGAGTCTGATTACTTCCATATGGGCTTCATTAGGCTTTTCCTTACATAGGAAATATCCAGCAGCATGTTCAAAACTGTAAATGTAGCTACTCAGCGTATCATATCATAATGTTTTACTTTGGGAAGATAAAACATTTACTTTGTCTTCTTGTCTTCTTGCTGAGTGGGGGAAAAGCTTGGTAGGGAAAAGTAGTAGCTAGGCCAAATTTACGTTGGGTTCCAATCCTTGTATCTCAGTAAGGAGGACACTAGGAATAGTCTTCCAGGAAGAATTAAAGCTGAGAGGGGTTCTGGCCAAACTGGTAAGAAAACCCACTGCCTCTGAAAAGAAGTGGGTGCAACCCAGAGCTGCCTTGCTGTTCCTGTGCATAGCAGTGTGATTTCAAATCCAAGCCTGTGGGGTAGTTTTTCTCCTGTTTCTGGATATTTCACGATGTTTTCCTCTCCACTGCATATTTGATATTTAGGATTGTTGAAGGACAGGAAGGTGACGTGTGGCAAAGTTTCTTTTCCAGCCCTGTGAGATGTGTGGATGCCTGGCAGTGTCTTTTCAGGATTTCTCCAGGGTCCCTGAACAGCTCAGCAGTGCAGAGCCTGACTGTGGCTTCACCACCAACCTGGTTAGGACCTTTGGAGTAGGCTGTATGGGGGAGAGAAGATAGGATATCCAGAATTGCCCTTCTGTTGCAGGTTTCTTTTGGGTGTTTTGTGGTTCCTCCCCCCCCGGAGATTTCCAGAACTTGACTAAAATTTGCAACAAGAAATCGTAGAGATTTATTAAGGTGTTCACAGCAGGCTTCACTCACTCTGCCCATGAACTCATCTTGCTGAATTTGGTTTCTTCCTTCTCCTTTAAATAGCACACATAACCCTTGTTTTTGCCAGCCTGCAAGTGCTTTCTCCTTCACTTACTGCCTGCCTGCCCGCAGGAATGGGGCCGGAGGCGCCCCTTGAGGAGCAAGCAGGATATTCCAGCACAGCCCTGGCTTGGATGGGCCACAGGCAGGACTGAAATGACATTTGCAGCGAAGGCTGCCACCGCCTGGCAGCTCTTGCACGGTCTGTGTTTAATTCATCCCCCCAGGCGTCACTGTGCTGAAGAGCAGCAGCTCCACTCCGTATTTACAGTAGCTGCTAAGAGATGGAGCTGGCTCTAGAGGCAGGGAAGACAAAGGCAGGAGTTCCACACTCAGAGCTGAGCCTGGTCTGTGTGGATAAAACCTAGAAACCTAGTGTGTGTCAGCTTGCCAGGCAGCTGGGAGCACAAGTGTGTGCTCTCTCAACAGTGCCTGACTGACACTGAAACCTTCACAGGTGTCATTACTTTTGACCTATGGGTAAGTGATTTGTTTACTGGTCCTCCAAGAGAGGCTGAGGGGCCTGAACTTCTTTGGAAGGATGGAGCATAAAGCAACAAGCAAGAACAGTTCTCTGACTTCTTTGTGTCTGAAATACCAGTGCACAGTATAAGCAAACGCTGTGGAGAGAAAGACAAGACCAGGAGTGATCACACAAATGCTAACTAAATTTTGAACTGTTCCCTGTACAGCCCAAAACAATCCCAAACTCTTTTACTATTGTTTAATTTTTAAAACCAGTTTATTTCTGTCTTTTGGAAGAAGTGAATGCTCTCAGCTCTCCGCAGAATAATTTGATGATGACACAAGACTTCAGGGGATCTATGAAACTTAAAAGGTCAGACTTCTGCTCTCAGTTACACCACTGAAACTCTGTAATGAGACTTTTGAAATCAGTGCAACTGTGCTGAATTTGGGCAGATAAAGCTATGTGAGATCCAAGTCAGCAGAAAAATTTTAGAGGATTTGTTTTATTCTAGGCAACAAAGTTGTTAGTGATGAATTTATGGGTATAACCCAACATCAGTATGCAATCATCTTGTCTTTGAATGTGGTTTTAGACTGCTGTTGGAAGTAATGCTGGATAGTGTGGAAGTGGCAATTTCCAAGAAACCATTGCATTAAGATGAACGAGACTGACTACCTATATTAGAGGAATAAATAGGAGAAGAGTTGTGATATTTTTGACTTGAGAGTTAGTAATTGGAGCCTTCCATTTCTGCAGAGGGCGGTTGTGTTCTGAGAACAGCATTTCCCTGAAATTTCTGATCCCATCTTGCAACTGGCAGGCAGGGGGTTTTCAGGAAGGGATTGTTCTCAGGGAATATGGACACACCACCTTCTGCAACCAGTGAAAGGTTGGAAGTGAACACACCTGTTTCCATTATTTCCCCTAGCTAGCTATTCGGGGGTGGGGGAGAAACCGTGTTTTCATACACACTCTCTCTAAAGCAGGTTAATCCAGCAGAAAACTGCATGTCCTTAGAAGTCTGAATACAGGCTTTGTAGAATGCAGTTATGTGCTGGAGGAGTAATGAATTTCTGTGTCTCAATTCTGGGCTTAACACTGATACACTGGTAGCACATTGTCAGGTCTCAGTCTTGCTGCCTTGAATGCAGTAAGAAGATCAAGTAGCTGGAAAACTTATTTGTAAATGGGAGGCACTGTCATTGCTGAGCGTTGCTGTGGTGCTGGGAACTTGTATGGCTGATTTATTCCAACACAGCAGCAGCTCCTCAAAGTCCAATTTGATCTGAAAAGATCATTAAGCTTTGTGCACAGCAAAATATGAAAAATATGTGGATGGGTTGATGTAGGCAGGGTCTGCCATGACTTCCATGGGGTCGTGGATGCAGTGTCAGGCTGAATCTTTAGCATGATGAGGGGTATTAGAATGGGTTAGAGTTACAGATGAGGTGGTTTTATGTATTCACTGGGATCTCCATTTGGGAAATACGACTTCATTACTGTCAGTGCTCACTGATGAAACTGAGAGCAGAGTTGAGCTCACAAGAGTTGGGCTTCTCAGGAGTTTGAGTTGTTCTTGCCTAAAGCCAAGATGCCAAAAAGAGCTCCTGCAGACCTTTCTTACAGCACACTGAAAACCAGTGCACCAGGGAGCCAGTACTGGGCAGATCAGTCTGTCCTCATGGCCACCTGCCCGTTGTAGGACAAATGGAGTCTGTTCTCCCATTCCCTTAGGTACGGTAAGTACAGCAAAGGGAGACAGTGCTGGCCTGTTCTGTTGGATCATGTTCTCAATAATTGATCTGCTCCCTTCCCAGTGGTTCTTTTGAAGGTTGCACATGCTTTAATTATGTATGCATGTCCTGTCAATGCATATTAATTGTGTTACGCTTCTCCTCTGCAGAGGGAAACTTGCCCACGGCTGAAGTGTAACTAATGATGCCGAACCTTCTCTGGAGGCGTGTGGTTATTTATTTTGTTTTGTTTCAGTTCAACCCTTCACTCCTGCCCTTCTCTCTTCAGATGGAGTTGATTGGACCCTGCTCTGTGCCAGTGGTTGTGATTTCTCTCACCTTCAGTTTTTGTGACTAACCTGGTTCCTGTCTTTGGTTTTTTTGGGTGTCGCCGTCTGTGCTGTGGCCATGTGCTCATTTGCATGCAGTTGAGGAAAGGGCCTCCGGTGCCTCCGCCTCCAAAAGTCACCCCCTCCAAGGAGATCAAGCAGGAGAACATCATCAGTCTGTTTGATGACAATTTTGTCCCCGAGATAAGTGTGACAACCCCTTCGCAGGTTAGCTGCTATGCCCTGCCTAATTCTTCTCTTCTGAACTCTTCCTTCAGACCTTTCTTCTCTTTGGAAGTGTCAAGCCATGAAACCTGGTCAGGTGAAGGAGGAAAGCAAGCTCAGGGTCGGACCTCAGAAGGCAAAGGATTACTTAGGAGCTGACTTAAAGGGGAGAGTACCTAAAAGGCACATGTTGCCCTTTGAGAGGTTTAATTCATCGAAGAATCAGGAGAAATGCATCTGGTCAAGAAACCAGAAAGTAATCACTGCATTTGTTCAGCAGTAGTGCACATGGATTATGGCTCTCTTCATATCCTGTGGTGTGGTATGCTCTCTCCAAACCCACTGATCCTGACTGTGGATGAAACATGGTTTTTTTTTCTGCTCGTACATCCCTAACTGTTGACTGTGGTATCTCTGCCAGTTCTGGGAGAAGACAGTTTTGTGCTCTCTGTGCCTTCACTCATGGCCTTTGTGGTTTAAAGCCCACGTCTACACAGGAAAGGCCAAAAGGAATCAGCAAAATTCTCTTAGCAAAGAGTAGCTGATGCAGTTAGATGGGCAGGACTGTGCCTGCAGTTAAGACTGCTGACATAGTCTGTCAGTATTGTCAAGTGGCACCTTCTGAAGTCCTGAAAAAGGAAAAACATTTTCAAATTACAGATTTTCTTCTTCACTTTTCCTTTGTTTTACATCACTGCCGGAGAGGCTGTCCAGGTGGGAAGTTCTCTTGGATCTAGGAGAATGGCAGTCCTTATGTATATAGGAGCCTGACCAGATTTCTGGCTGTATCATGATGTACCTGCATCTACTTTATTTAAATGTATGTATATATACATATATATATATACACATGTATATATACATATATTTTCCCTAAATGCTTGTTAAAGCACAAATCATATCTCTATCAGTGCTCATCTCTGACTCATTCCCTAATTTCTCCTTGCATCATGCTGCTCCATTGCCTCTGGTTTGCCACCTTCCACCCAGCTGCAGAGGGGCAGAGATGAAGTGGGGAGGGAAAGAAGTCCCTCTTAGATTTGGCATTGCAATAGATAAAACTTGCAGAGTGGAGAGATGATTTGACATCTGTGTTGGAAGGCGGGGACTGCAGGCAGCTGAGCAACTCTTTATCATTTTCTGTGCTTCCTTCTCCTGTATTGTAATGGACAGCTCTGTCTGCCCCATGGTCTTTATCATGCATTTTCATGTGAATGCCAGCCCTTAGACATATTCTTCTGCACCTGATCAGTGCTCTGAGCCAGGATGGGATCTGCTGTGACTTTTGAGCAGATGCTAGTTCTGGGGGAGCACTCTGGTTTCCAGAACAAGCTTCACTGAAGGGCCCCTGGCACTCAGTGTGTTGCCCAGGGTTGTTCCTGTCACGTCTTAGTTTCAGTGAGCTGTCTTGTGGAACATTTGGGTAAAGGCAAGGGGTGATAACCCTTGCATTCAAGTCTTGAATGACAGGTAAGACTATTCCATGGCTGCAGCCTTTGATGTCTCACCAAACAAAGCTAAAGATTGGAGTTGTAACCTCTCTGATGGGTGATCTGGATGTGCTGGAAGAGCATACTAGGATTACTAGAATGCCAGTTGATTTTTGCATGCTGGTCAGGGCTCATTACTGTGAGATAAGAGAGCTTGGTTCCTTGTCCTCATCCTTGTGAATCTCAAAAAGACATGTTCATAAAGCAGATAAAAATCTGTAAGAGAAAATTAGAAGAAGTGAAAATGATGGTGATGTCAGTGATATTCAGATGTCAGTGGTATTACCTTAAATGGTGTCTCTTGCTACTTTCCAGAAGCTTTTCCATTGTGGGATTTTGATATAACTGTGGAGACCAACCTGCCAGATTTTGTTATTGAAAAGGTGACTGAAGCAGTAGGGCCAGTGAGCTGGGAGGTCATAGGAAACAGAGGCAAATCTTCCTGACCTCCCAGAGACAGCAGCTTACTCTGAATCTGAGTAGAAAGCAGTATCTTGTGGTTAGATTAAATCTAAACCACCAAAGTGATAGTCCAATTTTAAACCCTAATAACTTGTCCTTTGTAGTGACTTCTTATTAATGGTAATCAGCAAATGTGGGATCACTGTCTTTAGGTAGAGCGTTAATCATTCAAAGGGAGTTATTCCGCTGACTTTGAAGAAAGTAACAAAGCTTCTCAAATTTATACTTTTTTAGAAGAGTTCTATGTATAAGTTTATGGGATTCCCAGAAATGAAAACAATTGAAAACAGCATTTTTGAACTGAGGGAGGGATTCAAATCCCTTAGCTAGGGTGAGCTGCTGTATTTTGTGTTTCTGACGCAGAAGGCAGGAGGAAATTAGAAGCTTTGGGAGAGAGCTCTGAGGTCTCTCAGACTTCCCTTCCAGCAATCTGAATGGTTTTCTGCCTGGTTTTGTGTTCCTGAGGTGTGTCGTATGGATGGCAGCTCTTTTATATGTAGCTGAGGAAGTCAGTCTTGGTCTGTCAGTATAAAGGCAGCTGGATGAGCTGTGGGGAATAGATCACATCAGATCAGGTGCTCATACCATGTCAGCTCATTCGGCCAGGTGGGAAGATGAATGAGTGCTGTGGAAAAGGCTCAGATTTGGTTTACAGGGCCTACGTGTGAACTGCCTGTGGCTGTGGGCACCAGGCAGTCAGGAGTCACATCCAGTGTTTGCGCTGCCACCATTCCCTCTGCGCTTGCAGCTGCGGCTCCGGGGCATCACACACCCTCCCTCCGCCGTGCACACGTGCGTGTCTAATGCTCCTACTACTTCTCTCCCTCACTGCTGCCAAGTTTGATGCCCCTGGGCCCTTCCAGGAGGGAGCCAGCCTGTTGGATCTGGATTTTGATCCCATTAAACCAGATGCCACTGTGGGGAAGACCCCCACACCCGCCTCCCAGGTTGGTTCATATCGCCGTTCCTTCTCCCTTCATAACTGACTTGCTGCCATGTGTGGTGTGACTTGTGCCCACCTGAATGATGACATGGACCTGAGCTGTGAGTGGCTGGGCCTTGGGTGTGGGTGCTCAGGATGGGGACCTTAGTCTTCTCCACTGGATGTACAAGTCCTGGAAGAATCAGGTGGCTGCTTGCCTGGCCACAGTCAGGCATTAGGTGTTTGTGGGATGCTTGGGCTTTGCTCTGATGATCCAGTTAATGTATGTCCCTCCCTAGAGCAGCATCCTCTGTATGCCGTATGTATTTAAGTTGTTACTCTGTGGGTGGGAATTTAGCCTGAGCTCTGTGCTCCTGCTATAAATTGCTCTCGAATGGATTTTAAATTAACAGACATTTTGATAATCTGCAGTTACTTAAGGTGAATAGGGCTGTAAATGGATATTCAAGTGATATGAAGCCCTTCTTTTTCCGGGCATGACACAGCCTGCATCCATAGTTGAGAAGCAGCTTCCTGCCTGTCACATTGTGGTATCAAAAAGGAAGATGCCTAATTCTGTTCTGGCCTTTACCTAGTCCTGTCCTCTGTGAGAGGCCGGTGGACTGTGCCTCATTTTATGTCTAAATGACTAGAGGTTTTGAAGTGCATCCTGAATATAGTTGTTGTCCTCACTGAGACTTTCTATTTTATATGTATGAACTGGTTATTTTTTGCCTGTGGATGCCCTAAAATTTGTATTAAACATAATTGGGATGTTTATAATACATCTCCAGTGTCATAATGTTAAGTAAGTCTATGTGGCACAGATTTTTGTAGGAATAAGACTTCTTTTGTCAGAGGGATCAAATATTAGGCATTTGATTCTCTTAAATTAAATTACTGTATCTGCAAGATACAAATTATTATCATAATTTGATACACACCAGTATGGCAAAGCTGTCCTTTTTTGGAAGTTTATGTGGGTACATGGGCATTTTGTGTCTACTTGCCTTCCAGGACAAGCTGCATGTCAGGATAAGCGTCTTTTATAAACAAAAGTACTTTCTTTTTTTTTTTTTTTTTCTTGAATCACCAGTTAGATAATTGGTTATACTGAGATAGGATACAAGTATAAATTTGACTTAAAATGGAATTGTTTTCCTTCCAGCAAGCAGCAAATTTTGCACTTAAGTGGGTTTTTCAAAAGTGCTCAGCAATAGCATATTTAGTGTTCTAACCTAATTATTATTAGCTTCAGAAGTCATTAAAAGAGAGACAAAAATCAATAATTTATACTGGTAACCAAGGTACAAAACATAGTGAAAACCACCTAGTTATCAACATAGTCAGATTTATTTCCTATAGGGTGGGCAGTATGGCAGAGTGGTTAAGGTATTTTACTATGGATCCAAAGACACCACAGAATCGTAGAACATTAGGGTGTTGGAAGGGACCTTAAAGATCTAGTCCTAGGGATGTATAAATTCATGTACTGAAAGATATTTTCAAAACATGCAGAAATAAGTGCTGTTGAATGTGTATGTCTGCTTCAGTCTGATCAGTGTCTGTAATGTTTGTACTCGCTGAAATAATCATGTATAAATATGTTTTATTTTTGTTGCTCTTTGACATGCTTAGTCTTTACCCTGGGATTTATGGGAGGTAAGAAATTCATACAGCTTTTGTCTCTCATGTACTGTTCACATGCCAGTACCATCTCTGTTCACATACCTGTCTCCTTTCCTTCACTGCTTCTCTTTCCTGCACACCCCAGACCAAAGTTGCTCTGTGTGCTGCTGGACCCACTTATGCACCTTGTAGGAAGCCCCGGGGCTAACCACATGTTTGCAAATCAGTCTGGCACCCTAAGCCTTACGATTCTACCAGTGCACAAGCCCATTGCCTTTCCCTGCTAACCCACTCATCTTTCCCTTGGCATAATGCTGTGACCTTGACCTCATACCTAATACTGCTGTGGCATCATCCTCACTTTCTACAACACAGTATTTCCTAAACTCTCTACGTCCTGTTGGTTTCATGTGCAATGCATAAATATCTCAGCTGCCCCTCATCATTACTACCTGTACCATTAGATGTGTACACATCTGGAATTGCCTGTGGTGTTTGCTGTTCATCAACCATCATTGTCAGAAAGGCTGATGTGAATTAGCTCACCCTGTGTCTACACTGGAAGTTCACCGCAGACCCAAGACTTGCCTGGCATCTGCCTGAACCTCAGCTTTGGAGCTTGCTGACAGGGAGACCCTGCACATGCCCTGCATCTGAACAAAACCCTGACCCTCATTTATACTCTCTAAATATCTGGCCTGAGCAGGTCTCAGGTTACTGCAGATTAGCCCCTTGAGAGATATTTGAAGCAAAACTACTTTTGAGTCTCTCTGGACTGACAGCCAGCAGTGTGGATAGAAAATGCTTTTGTCTGGGTACTCAGGTCTGCTGCTGGAGCTGGCTGTATTCACTGTGTAAGCTCATGGCCTTGGCTCAGGGAATTGAGTCCTGCTGGGGGAATTGAGTCCTGCCAACCTTCCCATTACCAAGGGCCAGATCACCCCCTAGAGTGAGTACTTGGGAGGACATGACTTAGCTCTGGCCTCAGGACTCACTGTGGCCGCTACTCTCCTTCACATGAGCTTAGGTGATGTCAAGGAGGAAGGTTTCCCCTGTGTGTTTATCAGCCATCAGTGTTTAACATCTGTCATTCCCCTGTGTGTACACTGTCAATCTGTCTTAGCAGGGAAGGAGAGACTGGTTTAGCTAGGAAGAATCTTACTTTCAGGTTAATGGGCAGGGGTGAGGTATGACTGTATCTGATTGAGCTGTGCTCACAGTCTTGGCTGTAAAAAGTTTTTTTGACCACTTCTCTCATCCTGCAAACTGATTTTACCCAAAGGAGAATTTTCTCAACCAGGAAATGCCAGTAGTCAAGGTGTTCTCACTGTACCAATTCTCACCTTGGCATACCATACACAATCAGAGGGCAGAGCTCCCTGGGAGCTGGGGAATCCTCCTCTTCAAGTCTTTGGCAGTGTTTTTGTTATAAATGTTCTTAGCTGTTGATGAAAGGAGACTTTTTTTGTGGTTCCTTAGTCCCATAGGCCATGAGGTTAACAATTGCATAGAAATTTGAGTGCAGCAGAGCTGGCTTAGTTCTGCAGACAGGGAAATGTGCATTTGGTGTGCATGATGCTGCTGTTGGAATAAGCAAAGTTTTCAAACATGGTAACGGCAGTAAGCAATTCTTCCCCTCTCTGTACTACCTTTCCACGACTGTAAATGCTTTTATAGGCCTCGGGATGCCTCACAGGTATTTAAAATAGAAAAATTAGTAGCTGACATAAAAATGCCCTTTTTTAAATGCAAGGGATTAATTTAGATTCAGTTTCTCTGATTACTAAATACTATTTTTGCAAATCAGCTGCTTTGAAAAAAAAAAAAAACCACACCAAAGCCCAAACTCCCGCATTGGGCTACTTTTTACTTGTCCATATAAAGCCCATGCTTGGTCAGATAGAGCTGGCCTGGCATCTGTCCCAGTTCCAGTTTCACTGAACCCAAATGAACACCTGGGAGTGAATCCAATTAAACAGAAGAATCCTTTGTAGCATTTCATATGCATATATTTACCTTAGCTCTACCAAGCTGCTGAGGGAATCCTCTGTAGGATGGGAACAGCTTTGTCTTCATAACATCTTCTGGCAGTATAGGCCTGTGGACATGATGGGGAGACATGAGGAAGGATGTGAAAGGGGAGGAAAGTGTGTGTTAGATGACACCACTGGAGCAGCTAAAGGTAATGGATTTTTATTAAATCAAGAATTTATGTATTTGTTATTGTTGCTGTTATTAGAATACTGCTTGGAGCATTGTGCTAGTGCCTGGCTAGTAGCCAGATAAGTGTACATTTAAGCTTTACCCTGGCCATTGCTTTACTCTGGGCTTTTGTAAGGTTGGGATTATGGGAACTGCAACATTAAGGAATCTGGACAATGCCTTGTTTTGAATATGTTTGTATTCAGGGGTCCATGTGTCTTGGTTTAACTCCAGCTGGCGCCACACAACCACTCACTCATTTCTCTCACCTTGATGGGAGGGAGGAGAAAGTTGGAAGGGTAAAAGTTAGAAAACTTGTGGATTGAGATGAGACCATCTTAATTCAAACAAAATAATAATAATAATAGTAATAATAATAGTAATAATAATAATAATAATAATAATAATAAATTGTAATGAAAAGGAAAATAACAGAGATAAATGAAACCCAAAAAAGCCCAAGTGAGGCAAATGAAAAACAATTGCTCAACACCAGTTGACTGATGCCCAGCTCATTCCTGAGCAGTGGTGCCTCATCAGCTTTTCCCCTAGTTTATACACTGAGCGTGATGACATTTGGGGTCAGCTGTGGTCAGCTGGGTCAGCTGTCCTGGCTGTGTCTCCTCCCAGCTCCTTGTGCCCCCCAGCCTCCTTGCTGGCAGGGCAGCATGAGAAACGGAAAAGTCCTTGATTTGGTGTTAGCACTGCTCAACAACAGCTACATCATCAGTGTTGGCAACATTCTTCTCATCCTAAATCAAGAACACAGCCCTGTACCAGCTGTTAGGAGGAAAAACCACTATCCCAGCTGAAGCAGGACAACACATGTTTATTAAATGTATGAGGCATGTAGGCATGCTAAAGCTGGGTATTCCCATGTATTAAAAATGGCAAATCTTGGAAGTCTTCCCAGATGCTGCCTGACCAGTCTCCCAAGGGGCTGATTTGCAGCATTGATGCTACCAGGTTCAACATACTTCCTGCGTTGTTGCAGTTTCTGGGAGGGGCAAATGATTATCTTTACTTTTGTGTTAAAAAGAGTTATCGGGACTCCAGACAAGAGAGAATAAAAACTTGGACCGCTGGACACCTGTCATAGATGTTTGGTTGGTTCTTTGTTGTGCACAGAAGCTCCTGTCCCTGGGCTTTTTAGAACAGTCTTTGCCAGGTAGTGATCTGTGAGTGATACTGAATCTCCTTGGTGGTGGCAGCTTTTGTGCAGTAGAAACTTTCCATCCACAAAAATGTGTTTCACGCCCCATCTGGAATATTCATAGAAAATTCTTAGTAATAGAATATTCACAACAGAATCTAAGTTCACAACTCTTTGGGCCTGTCCAAAATCAAAGGAAGTGAAAGTTAGCGGAGTGTCCTGTTTGATTTGGTGCTAATGCCATGTTGATGCTGGGTCTGGACTAAATTCCATATCTGGACACGTTATTACCAGGCTCTTTTGTTTCTGAGAGTAGGGAAGTACTTAAATATTCTATGATTCTTGATCCTTGGAAGTAGACTATGAAGAGATCCTTGTTCTTTGGTGTGCGAGAGAACTTGTATTCTCTTACAAGTGAGCAATCTAGATCAAATAATAAATACTGTATATGTGTAAAATAGCTCTGAAGTTTAGATCATGAAGAGAAAGAGGCGCACAGAAATTTGGCGTTTCATTGATTGTCTCTGAATTATTGCCTACTGTATGGCTGGAGTTGAGGGATTCTGGCTTTGTTGTGATTTCCATGAGTTGCAGAGAAAGGAGGAGGCAGAAATGTAGCCAGACCCTTCAGTGTCTCACCTCTTAGTCAGCAGATGGCTCAGGCAGTGGCACAGAGCACTTGGGCAGGCTGGGCTGCACTTTGCTGCACACACATGTGGCTGGAATGAGAGTAACTTCCCACTGGGATGACTTTTGTATTGCAGCCTGCAGAAGCAGCCCGTGCAGGAGCTGAAGCAGCTGGATCAGAAGCAGCAGCTGGAGCTGAAGCATCTAAAGCTGAAGCTGACTCAGGATCGGTAAACACCTCAAGGGACAGCAATCCCTTTTCTGTATCCCTTTGTTATACAGCACATGTGGGAGGCTGGGCTGGGAAAAGAGCTGTATAACTGCTTGGAAAAACACGTCCTTGCCACCAAAGGAGTTACAATGCTCTTATTCAGGGACGAGACTCAGTTGTTGCATTTTCTGTGTAATGCTTAGGGAGAAATTCTGCTGGAAAATTCAGTAAAGGAATTGTCCTTTCACCCAGGTTATGAAGCCAGCCCACAGCCCATGCTGTCCTAAGCTGTGTTGTCAGCTGGATTCCCCCTTGCTTGCCATTTACTTTACCTACCCTGTCATCTGTGCTCAGGCCGTGTCTCCTGAATATCCAGGCTTTCTCTCTTTTTGGTGACACTGTTGCCCTTTTAGGGGACTGGGATAGGTCCCCTCTCATGGCAGCTTGGTTCCCACAGGCTATCACATTTGAGTTGTCTGTTCCTGGAGGGCTCTGTTGTGACCACAGCAACTGGGAAATGCCAGGCATTATGGTCTCAGGAAACCTACAACTCATTCCTGCCTTTCTTTAGCCTTAGGCAAGAAAGACAGCAGTCACCAATCTTGCCTTCTTACTGCTGCCTCTGTTGTCCCTTGGGGTGTTTTTGTTGCTGACTGGTTCTGGGAAAACCCACTAAAGTCGTGGGATGGTTGGGGTCTGGATCCTCCGCGGTGGACTTGGAGCTTCAGTTTTGGATTTTCTTTTCTCAATGGCTTTTTTCCCTTCCTTGGCTGCCACTGCCTACCAGAGCTCTCTGCCTGCTGTTGTTGTGGAAACTTTCCCTGCAACTGTCAATGGCGCTGTGGAAGGAGGTGCTTCATCGGAGAGAGCTGACATGCCCCCAGGATTTCTGTTCAAGGTGAGTGTGTGATTGTGCAGCATTGAGTTCCTGGTGAGGGTTCTTTTCTCCCCTGTAAGGCATTGAATGATTTCACTCAGCATGGCCATGGGCTAGGCCACATTGAAGGGCAGAATGGAAGTTGAAGGAGAGATAAACTTTCTCTCCAGCAGCACAGCTGTGTGCGGTTCCAGATGTTTCAAAGGATTATGTAAGATGCTGATGTAAGATCAGCATCTAAAGGTCTTGCTGTACTCTGCAGCAAAACTCTGCTGCAGTGGTTTCTGTCTTGGTGGTGTGGTGGTGTCAGTCACAGACTCTGGATAGTGGATAAAAAGTTGCCCTCCTGACAGGTTAAACTTTGGTGCAAGTGGCAAATTGAGAAGAGTTTGGAACACCAGCAGGAACAGAGGACTCTGTGTTTGGGGAAGTTAGAAAGCCAGGATTAATAGAGAAAAGTATAGGACTAGACAGGGAAGTTGGGTGAGTATTCTGGATATGCCAAAGATCACTTGCAGCAAAGGTGTGGAGGAAGGAGTGATTTTGGGTGAGGATAAGCCACAAATTTAATGTGCACAATGTGCAGAAGCAAGACAGCACAGATGTATCATGCCCTAAAAGTGAGAATTTATAGCATCTTACTATAGGAACACTTTTCTATGCATTACTCATGCCTGGGTTTCTCCTGTGATTTCAGCTGGAAGCAGAAGAATGGCAAAGCTCTGAAAAATGACAGGAGACTCATAGCGTATGGTCTGGTTTCAAGTGGCATTATAGGCTACGGTGCTAAAAGTGCTCCTCTCTGTCCCTGCAGGTCCAGGCCATGCATGATTACACAGCCACCGACACTGATGAGCTGCAGCTGAAGGCTGGGGACGTGGTGCTTGTGATTCCATTTGAGAACCCTGAGGAGCAGGTGAGTGGGGGAGGCAGAGTGGGAGCCTGGGCCAGGTGGAGCTAAGGGGGTTTCCTGAGCTGCTTCTTTCTTCACTAACAGTTGGCTGGCTGGATGCTGAGCCATTAGTTTGTGGCTGGGAGCTGGCAAGAGAGCCGATTGTCCTTGAGCTTGAGATTGGCTTCCTGCAACAGAGGGGAGGACTTTGCTTGTTACTGGAAAGTGGAGACATTATCCTGCATAAAGCATGTGGAGTAGCCATGGGTTCTTGCCCCTATCAGAACATTTGAGCCAATACAGTGGCTCTCTTGATCAAGGAGCCAAACAGAGCCCATACTTTGCCTCCTCACTGCCCCTAAACTTGGTGCACATTCCCTATGACCACTACAGCACAGACTGTGGCATTGAAAGAGGTGACTCATACCTTATGATGTTTTCTTCTCTTTTGAGAAATGATGGAACTCTGAGAAAGCAGCTGGTGGTTGATGATGTCTTACACTTCAGCACAGCAGTGGCTGTTTCCAAATGACTGTGTTTGGTCAGGAGATGGCAGCAGAATCAAAGGCTAGAGCAGCTCCAGAGAGCAAATCTTGCTGCCCATCTTCAACCTGAATTTACTTGGTCATGTTTTTCTTAAATTTGAGCAATTTCTAGAAGCCTTGAGTAAGTCCTAAGTCCTCCTCACTTTCTGTGTTTGAGGGCACCCAGGTGACAATCTGCAGCAGTTTTACTCCTTTGACTGAGAGAGGTGCTGAGTTTATAAAATTAACACTCACATCTCTATGATTTTTTTTTGGAAAATAAAGAGAATTCTCTAAATCAGTTGAGCAGTCATCAGCTCTTTGGGTTTGGCCAAGTTCAGATAAGATCTGGATTCCACTAGGGGTAAAGGGAAGTTGATGAAGTTCACTAAATCAGAAAATGTGGATCCTCTTTGTGGCCCAGCTGTTTGCCTTGTGAATTATGGAGGCAGATCATGGTGATGCTTGTGAAATAGAACTATAAAATGCCAACAGTTCCCACACAACTAGGGAAGGAGAGGTTTTTGGGGAACAGGCAGTGATTCCTTCTGGAGACAAGACTCCCCACTGGGTGGGACTGCCTTGCACAAGCATTTGTGAGCATTTCTTTCTCAGAAAAATGAGATGGGAAATGAGTGTCAGCTCCCCCAGTTTCTGTGGTAGGAGATGGCGTTTGTGGAGCAGATGGCGTTTTTGGATCAGAGTTTTTCAACGCCCTGTGTTTGCACTTTAGCTGGATGTGGGTGCAGGAGCCATGAACTCGAGACTCTCCAAGCTGCAGAGGGTGAGCTCTGAGTGTTGCTAACATGACTCTGTAGCTGCACTGAAGCCCTCTAACCCTTCTACAGTGTATCCTGTGCTACAGCTCATTTCCCTAACCTCAGCCATACCCAGCCGGGAATTGCTGGCTGTTAACATGTGCATGAACTGTGCACGTGAGTGGAGGGAGCTAGGATTCTAGACTGATTCACATCCCTACCTTGCAGCTTAGGTGTCAGTTTGTGGGTACGTCCAGGCCTGGATTCATCTCTCTTGATAGAAGAAAGGGTTGAGGGCAGCAACACTTCTAAGCTGGCACTTCAAGTGATGTGGTTTAAAATTGTCAAGGCCCCATCTGGGTCCTCATTTCTAATCCCTACAGCAGAGGAGACCCTCCACAGCAGGGTGTGGTGGGAGTGATGCATGCATGCTGTATGGCACAGCACTATGTGCAAATGGATGAGCTTTTGTGCCTGACGGTGCTGTGAGCTGAAAGCTGCCTTCTAGACACTTGAGCCCAGTGTCTTCTGCCTCGTTGTTTGTCTTCCTGATCTATGGCATGTCAATCCTTCCACAGCCCCTGCAGCTGGCTGCTGCAGATGGGCTCCCATCTCATATCATTCCTATGATGTCTCCTGAATGTTCCAAACTAAGGCAGCAGTCAGGGCTAAGTGAGCCTGCAGGCTCTGGGAGCTGTGCAGCTCTCGTGCCTCATGCTGCACTCTAAACCCATAGGTTGCCCCATTGCAAATGAGTGGGGTGTGTGCATGCTGAAGGGGAGCTTCCATGGAGGCAGCCCCAAGGCCTGCAGAGAATTGAGTGGTTGTACACCTAAGATGCAAGCTCAGTGCAGCCCTCCCACCTTGAATACCTTGAATAGCTCCCTCATGTGCCTAGGATGGAGCAGAAATCTCAATGCCAGACAGCCTGCAGGCAGAGGGTGGGAAGTCTGGTTCTGCTCATGAGCAGGTTTTACCAAGCAGGGTTCCTTTTGCCTGAGTAAAAATTCATCTGTGTTTATAGGGGTATAGGTTGGAGGCTAGGGAAGACCTTATTGAGAGACCTAAATCACATGTCCAAAATCCAAAATTTGGGAGTTTTGCTAACATCACCTTGTGTCAAACCAAACAGAGTGTGAGTTTTGGGAAGATGGGTTGGGTTCCTCAGCTCCCAATTCCCATGGATCAGGATTTCAGCATAGCAAGTAAGACTAATTTTACCTGTACCACCTCTAAAATGCCAATCATCTGGGTGCTCTGTCTGGAGCAGGGATGAGCACCTCCTGGGGCTGATTCATCCTTTCCAAAGACTTGTGCCTGAAATGAATGGGGTGAATTACCTGCTGGAGGTGCCTGTCTCTTTTATGGCTGTGGAGAATGCTAGATCCCTCATGTTTGCAATGTTAAGGGTGAGGTAGGTGATTCCCATCCTGTAGCTCTGGAGTCTCTTTTGGCAGAATTTCTCCTGCTTCAGTGGGTGTAAATTATGACATGTTTCTGTTATACTTGCTTATTTTTTACTGTGTCTGCACAGTCTGGGTCAGATAGGAGCTTTGGTATGAACTCTGGTGGGATGTAGCCTTTTCTCTGTTCAAAAGGGAAAAAAAGCATTTTTCCTTCTCTCCCATACTCCTCCTGGATTGTCTCCAAGCCAAATAAGAGCATGGCTTTGGTAATGCCTTGACACCTCCTTGGCCTGCACTGTGTAAGAAAAATCCCTGCTCACATCTGTCCTTAGCATCTGATCTCTGTCTTCTTCTCCAGGATGAAGGATGGCTGATGGGTGTGAAGGAGTCTGACTGGATCCAGCATAAGGAACTTGATCAATGCCGAGGGGTTTTCCCTGAGAATTTCACAGAACGGGTGCAGTGAAAGTCCAAATCCACCAGCTGCATTTCTGCTGGAAGAAAGCAAGTTTTCTGGTAGATCATTGAACAAGAACAATAAAGGGAAAAGAAGACAGAATTTTGAAGGAATTGAAGCCTGAAAAAAGTCAACTTAAAGGGTGTGTTCTTCTCAAAGGGCAAGGTTTCAGAAGTTAATTGAAATTCAAAGTGTTATTGAAGTATATACATATTAATAATAGTAAGGCAATTCAGATACCCTCTTCTCCTTTGGTTTAACAGCATTTGGACTCAAAGGACTGATGCAGAAGCAACTCAGTGAGGTTCTTCAAGTACTGCATTGACTGAATTGCTAGATGTCAGTCTGATACCTGGAAGGGCAGTATTTGTTGAATGGCTTGAGAGTAGAAGCTGCCTTTGCTCTTGAGTGGGTTAATCTGTTTTGTCTTGAAGGTGGCTTGCATGGCAACCATAAAAATTCAGCCTTCCCTACATCTTCAACCTACAGTAGGCCAAACTTTCTGTTATGCTGTTGAAAAAAAATTTAGTGTATAGTGTTCACCACTACAATGTATGTGTGTGTGTGTATTTTATTTTCTTCCTTTAAAACAACGTTATATAAACTGTGATTTTATACATGTAAAGATAGATGAAACTACATGGAAAGGGCATGAAGAAAGTGAAATGTGTGAAGCTGTGCTCAGTCTAGCGTTCAAATGCGGACACCTAAGTTCTCACAGTAGTTTTGGCCTGTGAAATCCTAAGGAGAATGGACAAATTCAAGAGATGAAACAAGACAAAACAAACAGATGCCATTTGGATGTCTCTGAAATTTAGAAGAGGGAATCCTCTACCACACACATCCCCATCCCCTACCGCCCCCGAAAAAAACCAAACCCAAACCTACTGGTAGTTTCAGAAAAGCTTAGATTCATGTAGGTGGAAAATAGCTCTAAAATCTGCTGGTTAGAAAATTTACTTTTAAAGACAGAGATAAGGGAAGATTTTTTTTTCTGTAAGAATGTCGAAGAGAAAACATTGACAAAAAAACCCAAATTACTTTCTGTGCTTTTCATTGGCATTGTTTTTTGTGGAATTGTATTTCTTATTTTCCTTTGAAGAGTTCTGTAAGTGAAATATCATTAGATCAGCTTTCTCCAGTGCTGTGCTGATGAACAAGTTAACCTCTATGAAAACTGGACTCTTGAAATGCTCGTTTAAAATGGCTGTGTGACTTCATGCTATTGTAATGCATTAGAAAGGAAGGCAAGAATATCAAAGTGTCAGTGTCAAGAAGACACTCTGTAGTCTAATACTGATGCTGAGTCCTTTACCTTTCCTTTGCTTCTGTTTGTTTTTGAATTTTGTTTTTTTTTTTTTTTTTAGTTTAGACAAGCAGATGACAAGGCTAAGTGCATATTACACTTGTTAATATAAGCCGGTCTGACTCTCCAAGACTCTAAAGTCCCACAAAGGTACTTTATAAACTTTACTTGAATACTGATGCAGCTGGCAAGCAAGTCAGGCTATTTTAATTTTTTACAGCTTCCCCTCCTCCCCCATGATCGTTTTGCCCTGAAGGGATTTTTAACAGTGAGGTTATGCCGTGCTCAGGATCACTCTGAAATAATCTTCCCAACTGGTAGGAGTTGGTTTTTGTCAAAGCTGCACAAAATGCTGACAGAGTACTGAAAATCTCACCTTTTCCAATCTGTTTGGATTATTTGTAGAACAACAGAAAAACATTGTAGGGCAAAGGCTGTGTTTTTTTTAAAAAAATTAGTTTGGAGGAACAGATCTGATTTCGATTAGAAAATATATTCTTTAGAAGCAAGTGTTGTTGGAGTTCCTCCTGCTTTCAGCTTGGGAGATGATTCTTGCTAGTTATTAGCAGCAATATAACAGGCATTAAATCGGTCCTATATACCAAATCCCTTCTCCTTTTTAAACGAAAAAAATGTGCAGGAATTTATTTTGCATCACTGTTAGAAACCCCAATAGTATTTAGGAGTAACTGCTCACAATACAGAAGGACTGGACTCCACAAATTATAGTATGGTGAGCTGTTGCTTTAGAATACTGCCCTGTTTGACTTTTTTTTCCTTTTTCATCAGGGTTGTCTTTATTATTACTCTTTTTTGTTTTTCAAAATATCTATTTTTATGCATTTGTGACTCCCATTACTCCTTTAAAGATGATTCATATAAAAATATACATTTAAATATACATAGAAATATATATATATTAAAAAGCGGGTTGATCCAATTATCATAATGCTGTCAGCTTAAAATGTTTATTTTTATGCAAAACCTGTGGATAATAGCTTTGTTTTTTTAAAAAAAGGACAAGATTCTAAGTTACCAGAGCTGTGATTTTTTTTTTTTTTTCTTGTAGTAACTGTTCTAGATCATTTAGAAAGCTGTGCTGATACCTAATTTATTGTGGGTTTTTTTTGCTGTTGTTGTCCTCTGCTGTGCTTGAACCAGATGACTGTCCCAACAAAGATCCTTGTAAGGCCTTTTCATTTTATTGAGCTTGCAGAGCAACTATCCAGTACTGTATTGTCCCTGCAGAAGTGGTAGCACTCTGCGAAAAAGGGATGTTGTTTTCAGGTCACATGAGTGATGCTCCAGTGTTGCTGGTGGGGAGAGTGTTGTGTCTCTCTCCATTCACTTCCCCTGACCCCCAAGCCCCCTTACTTAGAGCAGGTTAGGGTGGGTTACCTGGATCTTGCAGTGCTCACAGATAAGTGGTGTCAGCACATCTCAGTCAGGTTCTGAAAATGCGGGATCAGACCCACAGTTTATAAATTGCCTTATGTGAAAGTAGGATGGCATAGCAGGAAACTTGTAGATGGCAGTGTTCTTTAGAGCCAGGAGATCTGTCTCCTGGGTCGTTCAGCCCCTTGTAAACAGCCATGTGTCCTCTCATTTTCAGTGTTTTTACATCCCCTAAATACCTTGATTCTGGTTGGAATTACCTGGTGAAATTAACTTCCCCCTTTTCTTTGGTTTAGATCTGGGTCAAATAGAAAGATGGACAGTAAACTCCCAAGTAGGCTGTGCCCACATGGTTTTTCAGTTTGCAGGCTGAACTGAAAAATCTGAGAAGAAATGTAAGGGTGACCTGAGACAATTTTTTTTCCCATTTTCTCAGTGGAATGAAAAAGGGAAAAATTGAAACAAACAAACAAACCCTTTCATACCAAAATGAAACATTAATTTCTAGGGTTGCATTTTAACTTTTTAACAAACATTATGTGTTGGGCTGTAACAAGTTGCTTTGAAGCAAAAATGCGAAACCTTCTGTTTTGCAAATGCTAAAAGAAAATGTTTTAATGTTAACAGTCTTTTTGCCTTTGCCTTTTTTTCTGAATCTGATGACTGGTTTCAGTTAACTCTAAACTGTATTGTTTTGCAAATATGTTATCCACTGAAGAGAATCCAAAGAAGCCCAGTTCTGCTCCACTGACAAATATACTGGACACATTTCAGGGATTACTTGGTATCTGGCCCATCAGAGCTGCTGTTTTCCCCGTTTAATAATCTTCCACTTGATTGTTCTACTGGGTGAAAAATAAAAGCATCTCTCATCCCATGCCATTCACTGATTTTGTAGCTGGGCTTAGAAAGACATTCTTGCTCTGTTGGCTTCAGTTTGGTTACAGATTTATGATACTTCTCCAGTTATAGTCTAATCCTAATATGAAGTGGGAATTAATATTTACCCAACTGATAAGAAAGAAATAAGGCATTGCTTTTTTATCCTTTTTCTATCTTAGCAGTGTCAGTAATATATCTATTTGACAGAATTAAGGAAAGGTCCCAGGGTGAAGAAGAGTGTGGTGTTCAGGTGAGACTCCCACGTACTCTGTGCTGTTTTCCATGGGCATTCCTCAGCCGTCTGCTTTTATCACCTTTGTTTTGCTGTTGAGGTGATGCAGTAAATGGGGTTGTGCAGGTTCATTTCCAGCTGCTCAAAGCTGGTAGGCTTTGTGTGAATTGTGCCACAATCCTTGAAGCTTTGTTCACTGTTGCAGAGCTCTTTCCTGTCCCACTGTCCTAAGACCATGGCCAAGGCAGATAGCCCCAAGTCAGAGGGGACCTTGAGCAGGAGTGGGGGCTCCATATTCTACCTGGAACTGGGATGTCAGCTCAGTTAGGTTTTGCAGTAGCCTCTTGGAGGGAAAAGGCCCAAGGCTAAGGAGATGGGGGAGGATGGAGGGCTGACCCACTATCTTTTTCATTTTGGGTTGATGCACTGACTCCCTCCCCTCTTAGTTCCAGGGAGAAACTATACATGGCTGAGAGCAAAATATGGATGGCCAAGATGTGTATGTTCAATCTAGTAACAGCTTCTTGCCTGCCAGTGGCACTGAGTTCAGAGCTTCCTGTTTCCTGCTCTGTGCCAGACAGATGCAATGCTCTGCCACAGATATTTTGGATGCTGTGCAGTCAATTCCCCAAAACAGTGAATGTCCTTGTGTGAAGGATGCAGAGGTGTTGCTCAGCCCTTTCCAGGAAGGCCTATGGATCTCCCACAGACAAGGCCTGTGTGCATCTAGCACAGTCACCTCTGATTTCAGTAGCCTTTCAGCACTAGCCCCATTCTCGAGCTCCTCTCACTTCCCAGCCTCTCCCATGCTCTTTGAGGATGATGGCAGTGTTGGGCACATCCCACCAGCCAAAAAGTGCAAAGCTAGAAGATGCTAAGCATGTCCATCAGCAAATCCTACACAATGCAGCTTGATAGTGCTGATACCAGGAAAACAAGCAACAGCTTTTCTTCTCTGGGCTGCCAAAGGGAAGCTAGTCCTTGCCACACACTTACCACCACACCTGGTACTGGTGCAGGCACCTCTCTGCTTCCATGCTCTGGTTCACACCTTTTTGCATAACTCCTGATGGAAAGGAGTCCTGGGTGATGCCCAGAGCTGAATTGTGTCACCAGCCCTCACAAAGCATTGGGTCTAGTTGCCGCATGGGGGCTGAGAATTAGAAGGCTCTTCTGGAAATTTTGCTTGCGAAACTAAATGGAGAAACTACAGCTGTGAAGACTGGTCTGTATAAGCTTGTACTTTGATGTGTCCTATGGCTATAATTCCTTCACCTCCTTTTCCAGCTTATTCTGCTAATTGTGACCCTAGTCTGCATTTCATGTAGAAGGTCCCTACTTGAAACTTGCCAGATGCAGTCCTGGGCTTATTGCTTCTCTTTAGCTGAATTAAGTGGGAACGACTTTGGCAGTGTGTTAGCAATTTCTTTTCCTTCTGTTAATTCAGTCTCTGAGTTTAATCACAATGACCTGAAACATGTTTGGGGGTTGAGTGGTTTTTTTAATTAATTTTTGTTTTGTTTAAACAAAGCTGAACAATTCCCATTGTATTTAGAGCTGTGATACCCAGTTCCACAAGTACTAGATGAATTTGTCCCATCTTGTTTCTTGCTGATGTTCAGAAATATAATTTGTGTCATCCTAAATCCTGCGTCAGTTTCTCTCTTTTTTCCCATACCTTTATATTAAGAAGCTGTAACAATTCAGGACATTATTCTCCTCACAGAGGTCAGTAGCTTCATAGATGTTTGGTGTGCAGGTACTGTTAACTTCAGGAGTTCTTACATACACATGGGATGGGAGAGGGTGATCTGGTCCTTACAACAGCAGAGTAAACTCTTATAGCAGCCATCTCTGTTCCAGTTGATCATGACACCAAATGAATGCAGCGTAAGGGAGGATTTGATATCTTTCCTTTTTATTAGCTACTGGCCCCAAATTGATGTGACCTTCATCCTCCAAGGCAAGTCTGTTGGTGGGACTATGACACCGCAAGGGCACTCTGCACCACCTGGCCAAACTTTTCTCAGCTCCCCCAGGCCTGCTGCCACACCTGTGTGAGCTCAGTTCCCAGGCTGGATTTGGGTTCTGCTCTTTAAATTGGATGTTTACTTTGTAGGTAGAAAGGGGGTGTTTGCGCCTGTAACTACAGGGATTGAGGCACAGGATTAGAGGGATTCACAGTTCATAGCTGACTGGTTTTGGGGCCACTCCCTGGCATGTCTGATTCCAGATAGGCTTGGCACAGCTGCATGTGGCACTCAATGTGTAAATAGCAAGCGCTGGCCAAAGGCCAGACTGGGGTCTGATGTAAATTGGTGCCAGTTAGCACTTTGATGGATGGACTGCCAGAGTCCAGTGCTTTAGGAGGCACAAAGCACCCTCCACAACCTCTGGAGCTAGCTCAGGGAGCTGGCTAGGCTGTACTTGCACCATTGCTTTGCTTCCAGACAGCCTGGAGGGTTTAGTGCCTTTTAGCCTCTCAACTCTGTGGCACTGGGATGGATCTGAGTCATATCTTGTGGCAGGGGAGAGCAAGAGGCAGGCTGTGCCCCTGGAACTATCACTGCAGTTGGTGACTGAGGCTCCTCCTTGGTGGGGTGGCTCCTGTGAAGCTGAGCCAGGCCAGCTCTGCTGCAGATGGAAGCTCACAGGGCAGGAGCAAGACCCAGAGCACCCCGGGCATGCCTTCTGCTTGTCCTGCCTCACACATTTTAATTCTCATCACCTAGAAATACAAAGGAAATGGGAGGGGAGAAGATGGATGAGTGGGAGTGAATAATTCATTGTCTGAGTCTCTGTTCAGCTGCATAATTCATTCCCAGTGATGTTTTTTTGCTCCAAACAAGCAGCAGTTGGTGTTATTGGCCCTGTGCAGGCTGTGGCCACATAAGCCCTGGTAGCACATCTGGAGCAGGAGCAGGCTCAAGGGGCTCTGGTTCAACCTCAGTTGACCTCATCACACTGAGGGAAGACTGGGCTTCCCTCTGGGAACACAGCTGGAGAGGGAAGCTTCTAAGATGGAAGAGACACACCTGGAACCAGGTGAGGCTGGAGGGCCTGGGAGTGGGCAAGGTGAAAGCCAGGGCATTCTCTGCTGCAATGGACTGGCAGCGACTGGTGTCAGTCACTCCATGACATGCCCACGTGAAGGGACAAGTTGGTACCAGGGCTGTCCTTCAGTAGGAGCCCATGCCACCTGAGAAGACCCCATGACAGGAAGCTTGAGCCCCAGTATGGAGCTAGGAGTCTGCAACAGTGAGGAGGAGAAGATGGGAGTTTGGGGCAGCACTCAGCAATTTCTCCTGTTTGCTGGCTGGGTGAAGCTGATGCCCTTAGCAGAGCAGAATTGCTGCTTCAGCAGGTGGAAGAGCCTCTGCTGCATGGCCCAATCCACAGAGCCATTAATAATGGTGTGGGAACAGGAATTCAGCAAGTGCCCATGATTAATTAGCTCATCAGGGCAGTTAATGGCTGGGCTGCTCTCCTTGGCCCTGTGGTGCAGGTAG
The DNA here is from genome assembly GCA_013400175.1 of Phainopepla nitens. Lineage (NCBI taxonomy): Eukaryota > Metazoa > Chordata > Aves > Passeriformes > Bombycillidae > Phainopepla > Phainopepla nitens. The sequence continues at coordinate 154,924 of VXBQ01005200.1, forward strand.
TGGAATAGGCATCACTTCTCACTGGATGAGATGTAGCCCCCTGCCAGGAGTGATGGGCTGTCTCTGTGAGCCATTCTGATGTGCTGCTGAGAGGTTTTGGGTGAGGTTGTTCTTCTGTTTTTTTTGGGACGGAATAGATCTGTAAGAGAACTTGTTAGTTGTCAAAGTCATTTAGGCAACTCTGGCACAGCCCCAATCTAGTATCAGCTTTACTTTTCCTAGCACTGGCGTTATGTCACGTCTTGCTCGTGCTCCCTCTTACTGAGGCTGACTTCTTCACACGTACTCTGCTTGTCTCAGCACTTCCTCATGAATTAATATATAGAAATTCAGGTGCCACTGATGCTGCATCAGGCACTGGAGATGACAGAGCCATGAAGTAACGAGGATGTGAAAGCAAGGCTGCTTTTTGAAGTCCAAGTGATGAGGAAGCAATCTGCGCCACTGGTGACCCTGCCAGGGAGAGGGCTGAGCTCCACCAAGTGCAAGTGATCGCCTCTGTCCCAGCTGCTTGGCAGTAAGATAGAAGAAATAAAAGCTCTAGCAAGAGCGCAAGGTATAAAAATTAAAGTGCACATGTTTTCATTGTTTGAGCGACATGACAGCCCAAAGTGTGAAATGAATGTGATGGGACTGCAACTGCTACCATGCCAGTAAGGAGTGCAAGCCTTGTTCTGTGTCCCAAAGGGATATGATCATGTGCCCCTTTAGGGCACGTTCTGTGATGATCATAATGATGGCTGTTACAGCAGAAGTGAAGCATGTTCAGAAATTTCTCCTATCTCCAAATCAGAGACCTGTCAGAGCCTCCTGGAGTGACTTCTCTCTAATGTTCAGGATTGCCTCTGTCCATCTCTATTAGAGGCCTCCAGGAGAGACCTGACTATTGATTTTGCACAAAGTGCTGTATTTGCTGTTTGAGGTGATGCTGCTTTAGGAGTGAGCTGGCCACACGGAGGCACTCGTGACATCCATGAGCTCCCTGTCTCAGTATGAAACATCCCGAAGGTCTGAAAAACACCTTCTGTGTACCAGACTTCTGGCTGGTTTCCCTGGGGAAATCTGAGAAAAGCTCAAACCGAGAGCATCTGTGCTGGGAGCGGTCACAGTGTTTTAGTGGCTGGGCCATGGCATTGCATTTGATGATCACATTAACCAGAGATGCTTCCAGCCCTTGAGGAATGTTCCCCATAACACACAGCAGAAGGTTGCTCCTCTGTGACAAGTGGCCACCTTTCTAAGTCCTCAGTAAGTTTCACCTGGAGCCATCTCGTGGATTGTTATGCCCATCTTCTGCCTCCTAAACCCTCCTTCCGGTGGGAGGCACATCAGGGAAGGCTGTGCCTCTTGCCCCACAGAGGCAGTGATGTACCATACCAGGAGGACAGGTGTTTAATTTGCCTTGCTCTGCCCTATCTGGCAGCTCCCAGCATTGCTCACTGTGTCTCAGGCTTTCTGCTGTGGCTCTGACAAATTGTTGCTGTTCCCCATACGATACAGATGTTTTTGCAGGACTGTAAATTACTCCCATCCAATAACTCTTTTATGAAGCACTTTTTCTCCACATAGTAAAGAAAAATGCAACTGAAGAGGTAATTAAATGTTTACTGTTAAGTACTTTATATATTATATACTATAGATCATTCCATCCATTAAACAATCCATTTAACTCCCTTTAACAGCATTATTGTCTATTATTAGGTTAATCAGCATTCACATCCTGTAACTCTGAATTTCTTTCTAATTAGCCCTTCTTTCTTACTTCATATTTCTATTTAATTAAGCTCAGCATCAGAGCTGAATTCCCTGTGCTCAGCACTAGCAGAGGATTTGATCTTTTCAACACATGAGGGGCACCGAGTTTTAAGCAGCCTCCTTGGATATCTGCTAAAGTTTTCCTCCCTGCTTGAGAAGTTTGTGTCCGTGTAAGAAGCTGTAGCTTTGTGACCTTCTCAGTTATCTCAGATTATTGAAGAGATCCCCTAGGTGTGGTGTGGTGTGGTGTAGTGTGGTGGCTGCAGCTGGTGTGTCTGCAATGATGGCATGCAGCATCCAGGAATCGCACATGGCGTGGCAATGGATAGGGATTTCCTTAACTTCCTGACTGGAAAGGCAGGGAATTTGTGTTGTGAGGGACTCACACTTCACTCTGGATGTCAGGGTGAGTAAGGATCAGCAGCTGGGAATAACCAGGGCAAAAATGTACATGCTGGTGCTCACAGTACCTGCCTGTGAGTGGGATTTGTCAGTGTGCACCAGTTTTAGATGTAACTCTTCAGGCCCCATTTGACAAACTTTTGCAGAGCTGCTCAGACTTTGATCTGCAGAGGGGTGCACTTCTAAGTAGTGTGTTTGTGGGCTGGTGGCCCTGACCCATGGAGTGTGTGGGTGTGAGGTGGCCGTGATGCTGCACAAGGCTGCCTGAAGCTGCTGGAGCACTGCTGGGACCTGAGCTCACATCATGCCTGCTGATAACAGGCTCCTTTAGCATAAACCTGTGCTCTGTTCTCTCAATCCCCAAGCCCTGGAGTCTGCTACAGGAGGCTGTCAATTATAGGCTCTCCCCCTCAGATGTTTTTGGGGATACCCAAGGCACGCAACATGACAGCATCACTGGAAAGCAGATTGAATAGCAGACAGAGAACACCTTGCTTGTCACTACTTAGCATCCAAGCTGCAATGGCTTTGAGGAATTGTCTAGGCCCTTCCAGAGTCCCTGAGCAGCTCTTTTTGCTAGTACCAGTCCAGAACAATCAGCAAATTGAGTTCTTTTTATTAACTTTAAAAGAAGACATTAGCCTCAGCCAGGAGAATAAAACCAATTTATGAGGCAATTAGCTCTGCAAAAACATTTCAGTCTCCCCAGAGCAGCCATCTGAGGAGCATCTTATTCCAGCTGCACAGCTTCTTCCGGCCTTGGGTTTACAGCACACTTCATTTATCATAAATAATAATAATAATGAATAAACAAATGGCTTCTTTATGAGCGTATGAGACAGCCAGGAAAGCCTTCTCTGCCTGAAATTAGACTATGTTTTTGACTTCCTCCTTCCAGGTGTCATTCTTGTGGCCTGTTGCTTGATTGTGATTAATTTTGATACTCAAGCTCTTTATAAGCAGTATTATCTTATGTGAGCTTCTTGTGGGATCTGTAACAGGGTTAGGTACAATTCAAAGGACCTGGACTACATGAAGGTGCCATAGCAGCAGACTTGGAGAGCTCTGTCTGTATTTTCCAAGTCCTTTGTAGAAATTGCAGCTTTCTCAAGAACTGCCTGTTAATGCTGGAAATTTGGGCAAAAGCCAAGAATGAGGTCTTTCTCTGCCATTATTGTTTTTATATAAAAAGTTTTGGGTGATGAAGGTGGTGGAGGAATGAATGTGGATTGGAATTAAAACAAAAGTTTGATTTTCTATTTCTGGGCTAGCCTGAGACTTCCAAATTTGCCTTAAAAGCAAATTGAGATTAAAAGTTAAAACTCAGTTTCAATGAACTGATGGATAATACCAGCCTGCCAAACACAGAACTCCTATTTTCTGTATTTTCCTGTTCCAACTTTTCAATTTTTATTATAAATATCTATTTCCTGATTTTAATTACACAATGCTATTGTGGAAGTGAAAAGTAGAAAATCAAACCACTAGAACATAATATTTCTACTACCAATATTCTACAAATTTTACAATTTTGTTAATTAAGTTTTTTCTTTTTTTGATGTAAGGTGATGCAGCTGTTGACCAACTTTGTTTAGCTTATATATGGAGCACTCCCAAGCAGAGCCCTTGGCTTGCACCATTTTTATCTCCAGCAGCAGAAGGGAATCCTGTAGATCTTAGTGTGTGTTAAAGAATGCAAGGGGAAAGAAAGTGCAACTGCTGTGACCTTATTAATATATCCAGAAAAAGAAAGGGCTAAATCCCAAGCTTTTCAAGAGGAACTGAGATGCCCAAAAGAAAATTTCCTATGGAGGTTTCTCAGGTGTTAAATTTGGGTTGTCTGTACCTCTGTATCTCTCTGAGCTCTGTTTCTGAATCTCAAGAAATGTGTATCCAGGCCTGAAATGCAACACTCCTTATAGCTGTTAGGCTAAAGAGCATGAAAGGACAGAGGAAACTGATGAAGGCCAATGTGCAGAGTCACAACCAGCAGCAGTCCTGTTGCTGTGACTCCTGGATGCAGCTGTGGATACAGCACAGAATATAACATGAATACCTTTGGATTAAAGACCTTCCAGAACCTCTACCTCAGGTATTGTGGCTGCAAGCCCTTGAGAGGTGAGCTGCTTGGAAGAAGGCAGTGTGAGGGATCCAATGTGCTCAAGCCTTTTGCAGCAGCTTCCTGTGCAGTTTCCAGTTGTGCATTTGCCTCATGCTCCACAATGAAGATAGGATTTACAGCCACTCAGCAGTGCTGCTATCAGTCGCTTTACCAGCTCAAGTCTATCGGGACTTTAAAGGAATTTTTTTCTTTATTTTTAAAAAACCTTTCCTGCTCCACTTCTTTCTCCATCATTGAGTTAAAGGTCTGTTAGCATCTCCTTTGGAATAATTCTGCCTTTAAATTTTGATGAGTCAGTGAGTCCATGCAAAGCTTTTTAAAAGCTTTTAATTCTAAGCTTTGGGGGTTTTACACAGCCAGTTTAATCTGTAATGACTTTTTTTAATTTCCACTTGAACTCTCTGCTGTTCTGGTGCTCTTTAACTCCTGCAAGGCCTCATTTATGTTCTGTTGAGACACTTGCACTGAGAGATGAATGGTTCTTCCAATGGTTCTCCCCCTTTTTATTAATGTGTGGGTTTATAAGTGGTGCTGCCACTGAAGGGATTAAATGTAGCTTGAAGAAGACCTAACCTTCTAAGCTGTTTGCTGTTGTGGCTGCACCATTCTTTGGGGAGGCTGTAGCAACTGAGCTGCAGCCTCTGTGTGTGTGTGTGTGTGTAACACACTATACATGCACAGCACTGAAGTCATTCCTGCATCTCCCTTCCCTGTGCACACTAATGTCCATCCAAGCAGTTTTTGCATCTTAGGGACATGGATGCTTCAACAAACCATGTCAGCCTTCCAGGAAGGACCAGAGCCAGCTTAGTTTTTAAAACTGAGAGGTTGGTTTTGTGCTAAGGGATGGTGCCAACCATCACACTTGCTGAGCAGAAAGACCTTGAGCTGCAGAAAACAAAATTGGGTTTTCCATGGCTAAAGGTGAAGGGGCACATTGGCACAACTGTAGCCAAGACAGCAATGCTTCAGTGGCCCTTCTCTGCAGGACAGGTAGCCAGGCCAAGTGTTTTTGACACATGGAATGTTTCATAGCTGTAGAAATCTGTCTTGGTTTGAAAGAAGCCAACCCTCAACACCTCTGCTTCACCTGTCTTCAGGTATGAGGTAGTCACTAGGCAGTTGCTTGAGTGGAAAAAAAGGAAATATAAGCAAAGAAAATGAGGGAAAAAAGGGTGATTTGTGTTGTACTTTGAAACCATCTTCTGTTATCTGTGTTGTTACATGTCTCAGCTTTGATAGCTGCTTAGTTATCTTCTGGCCAAATGTGATGATGTACAAAAGCTGTCCTCCTTTGATACTCATACAAACGTAGGCAATGCTGTCGTGGAAGCAGCTGTCAGCTGGGAAATTGCACAGAGGCTGCTGGATTTTCTTGTCAATTATGCAACTATTCAGACATCCTAGTGGGAGGCTACAGTGTGATGTTTGGGCTGGATTTTCTATGGTGTTTAGGTGCCGGAGGATTCAGATAAATACTTGTGGGGATTGACTGAGAAGCCTCCATGCCTACATCCTACGGAAATAATGGGTGTTTTGCTGTCAGAGGTGCCAAGGCACATCTGAGAAGTCCCATCTTCAAGCAGAAATGTTGGTCACGTGTCATGGACAGCTGGTAGAAATACCCAGTGCCAAGGCAGAGTAAACAAGATATATGTATAATTTGATGTCCTTGCCATTGATAAAGGATTGCCTCTGGAACGCTGAAGATCATCTCTAAGTAAAGGTAGGCGGGTCAGAAAAGGAAGCTCTGTTGCAATGGGCTTCAGGAGGGCTGGCTTTGGTCCTTGCTCTGCCCCAGACTTGCTGTATAAATCACAGCAGGTCATGGAGTTCCAGGCTCCAAGAACACAGCAGCTGAGGCTGGTTTATTGGTCTCTCACCCCACCGCCTGTTTAGTCCCTGAACAAGTTTTAATGTCCACTGTGTCCAGTTTCTGTCAGAAATCACTAACATATTGGCCTTCCTGTGTAATGAGATGGACTTCTTCTCAACTCCAGAAGTAATATTATTCATATTTTCTCAGCAGGAAACCTGTCACAAGAGTCCAGTATCATGGTAGGCTAGCATGATATGTCTCCTAGGAGTTGATTTTCCCTTTGACACAGCCTGGAAGGTTGCATATCTCTTATAACAGCTATTGCAGAAGGGACAAAGTGTCTTTCAGTGTTGCTAGGGACAGCACTGTATGACTTTGCTTCTTCAAATTCAAGACTACATGGCAGCATACCCAGCTGTTTGGTATGAGAACAAGTAGTGCCCTCTTCTTATGGCTTCTTTCTGACTCCGTTCTCCCTTATGACATTCAGATCTCGCTTTCCTGCTACAACTAGGGTCCTGGCTGGCTCAGGAGTTGGCTTTGACAGGGGTGAGTCCTTGCTTGCAAACCATTCCTTCACAGCTCTTGTAGGACTTGCCACTGTGGCATTTGGGGCTCTTGCTATGATTCTGCCACCATGCAGCTGCTTCTGCTGAAGAAAAGCATTGTTTTTCTTCAGCAGAAACAGCTCACAAAGACCTCAGCCTTGCAGTGTTGCAGCCTGGCTCTGAGTTTAGGGGAAAAAAATGGGAGCAGGATGGAGGCTGTGGAGCCCCAGCAAGAGGCACGCTGCTTGCATCCTGTCTCATGCTGTGGCTGAAAATTGTCTTGCAGGTGTCACTGGTCCATAGGATAAGATGGAAGAAAACTAACAGGCCCCATCTCAGCTGGGGAAAAGAGTTTTGTAATTAGGATAAATCCCTACAGTTGCCAGAGTTGTTATTTCTTTTCTGCTTTTTAACTATTGGGAGCAAGTTTTATCACCCACTCTTCAGGGGATAGAAGTTCTCTTGTCTGAGGAAGGATCACACCCATGAGTGTGGTCCAGCCATCAGATGGAGAAGGGCAGAGCATAATGGCAGCTGGGCAGATCTTTCAGCAGCAAATAGAAGACAAGGCCAACTTCTCAGATGAGGAGCTGGGGTGTGTGTGTTATAGTTATTAACATGGACTTTAAAAGAACCAGCAACTCCCTGTGTTTTTTTAAAGTCCAGTCAATAGCACTTAATAGCCCTGGCTCTCTGCAGAACTCCCTCAGCCTGTTTACAGTCACTCCCAGCAGTGAGACTGGTAGATTTATACGATTTTACACGGCTACAGAAGAGTTGCTTTGCAACGCAGCACCATTTCCCCTTAATGGACTCTGTGACAAAGCAAATTTTGGTGATGTAAAAGTGCCTGGGCTGCTGGACCAAAGTCCTCCATTTGCAACACCCTGTGGTGACTGAAAGCCTCAGGACTGGGTATAGCCATGCTGAAAGGTTGTGAAAGCACTGATCACACCAGGCACTTACAAAAGCCAGATTTATAGCACTGAACTGTGCATTACAAAGAATAGCATACTTTTTCCTCCTAAATTCAGCCTAATGTTAAAGAGTCAGTGTGCTGAGCGTTGCAGACAGGATATCACCATGAACATTTCAGGGGACCGCTGTGTGTTACTGACATGCTTGTGCAAGGGCACATTTCTTCCTTCAAGATAGCTCAGCTCCTGTGAGGAAGCAAGAGTTCCTGTGAGGTGGCCAAGTCCCCTGGGAGCAGCACAACCCCTCAGCCACTGGAAAATTGCTGGAGGCAGGTTGTGAGCAAGGAAGGATACTTGAAGGGTGGCCCTGGCAGAAGAGGAATAGCACACTGTGGGGAGAGAGAGGAGATCCTACAGTCGGGGTTGAAACACTGCCACAGTTTGCAGATAAACGTCCAGGTATGGGGCTTTTATATCACGATGCCAAGCAAAGTCTCTGTCCTTCAAACACTTCATGCTGCTTTTTTTTTGAACTGCAGAATTTCTCCCAGTGAGGAAGGCTGGGAGCAATGGCTCTGTCGCAGGGAATCTGGACTGACGGATTGGTGTCACAGCTGACACCTGACAGGCTTTTATCTAGACAGCACAGCCATGAGTGCCATGCCTGGTTAACATATTACTTGGGCTTTAGGAATGAGATACATCAGTTCCACTTTGGTAACTTGTCTGGCTGAAGCCAAAAGCCGTTTGAGAGCTTTCTTCATGGCTATGGGAGCTCCTGCCCAAACGAGGAACACAGAGATGCTGCTGTCTTATGCAGCTGAACTTGCTGCCTCGCTGTTGTGCAGCTCCGCAGGAGCAGCTCAGGGTGGCAGTGTTGCCCTGTGATTTGCGCTGCTCCCTGTGCTCATTCCGTTTTCTTGCTGACACACGGGGAGTTGTATCCCCAGAGGGAACATCGGGGGTTTCGTACAAAATAGTCCACAGATGCAAACTGCAGAAATCTGTGTCCTGCCATGCTGGGTTTAATTAAGGGCACTCTGGAAAAGTCCCTGTTTGGTAACATCTCCTTTTTCTCCAGTCACACTGTGCTGGAATTCAAGTGGCTTCACAGCAAGACTGAGTTTGGGCTCGCATCTGGCAATATTAAATCACTGCCATGTAGGAAGAGAAGGTTATTTCTATTTTCTGTATATTTTGCATTTCAAGTGACCATGTATGCCAAACACACATTTCTGCTATAAGTGGTAGAAAGGAAGAGTGTGTAACCTCTGTGGGAACTATCAGAAAGGAGCACTGTAAAATGTCATGCCGTTGATCGTTAGCACTGTCTAGTCCCAAAGGAAAGTGTTGCCTTTGAGTGACAGCCCTTCATCCCGACATCATCTGGCTGAGAGGGAGCAGTGGCACATGAATCTGGAACAGACACAGCCTCGTGGTGTGCTGGTTGCAGTTTCATTTGTGCTCTCAGCACTGACCTGTCTCCTGGGGATGATTGACAGAATTTCACGGGTCTGAGAAACTTTAAGCAGCTAATATATGGATGTAAAATCTGCCTACTAAATATGTTTTGTTTATTTTCCTGTGCAATTTGTTATCTGTCAAATCTATTTATCCCACACAACCTATGTAACTACCTAATTAGACACAGTTGTATAAATAAATATAAAGGCAACGGAACATTACATTTTCTCTTAGGCATTTTATTAAAAAAAAAATTGTTTTGCTTGATGTTAAGAATTTTCGTTGTTTTTCCTGGATTTCAAGTGTAGTCTGACATAAGGTACCTAAGCTGTACTGTTACCCTTTCCCTGACAAAATATCTGCTGTGTGGATGTTCTGTGCTTTTTATGTGAAACCTGTGGCCCATGTGTTTAAAAGCATGTATATCTGTCCAGGGGCTCCCAGACAGAAATAATGCAGCCCTCATGATGTATGAAGAGATATAGAAATACATTTACGTGTCTATATATAAATCATAAATCCACCCACTGCTATTCACAGTGTCTTTCTGTCAGCTTTGCAGGGGAGAATTTCAGGAGCCCTGGCAGGGAGGTGTCCTGTCACAGGCATCCTGCTGGGTGGCACAGCATACAGGTAAGTACATGTGTATATCTCCATGCTTCTTCTCTGTAATCCACCACTCAGGGTTATCTCAGCCTCAGAGGTAACATCCCATCCTGGTGAAGTGGCAGATTTAAGGCCTGAAATATCCTTGAAGCTTTGGTGATTTGGGAAGCAAAGCCTCTCCACTTGTTCTAGACAGCATCAGGGCTTCCCCTGAGCTTTGGTATTGCCCAGGGCAGCTAGCTGAATTTTGAATCATTGTTTCTTCTCCTCATCCAGCTCCTTTCCCCTTGCTGTGCTTTGGATCTGCTCCTTGTCCAGTGAGGAAATAGCTCTGAGCCATATGTGACCTGGTCCTGCTGATACAGCAGAGTGTCAGCAGTGCTTGGGCAGAGCAGGTCACAGTGGTGGACGACATCTCCACTTGTTTCCAGATCTGGTTTCTGTATCTCTATGGCTATGTGGAATCAAATCCTGAGTTGCCTAAGGGGAACCAGCTCCATCAGAAAGATTTGCTTTCTGTTCCTATGTTCACTTCCCCTAAGCATAAACAGCAGGGATATTTTACTGAGGCTATAGAGACTCTTTGGCTGGAACTAAGAAAAGGCAAAATACAAAAAATAAAGAGAAGTAGCAATATGTAAAATGGAGCCAAATACAGTTTTCCAGGATTTGCAAATCCCACAGAATCCAGGCAGGGCATTTTATCCCTAAGAACAGGGACAGCAGTTGCTTTTTTGCAGGATGAGATATTCTTTTGACTGTCTGCAGCACAGATCTCTGCTTCTGTTTCTCTCCTGCTGCTGCTGGTAAGGGAGCACAAAGGCTTCTGCTTAGCAGATATGGCCAAGAATTTCTCCAAAGCATCAGATGTCAAATCAACATTTTCAATCTCTTCCCTCTGCCTGAGTTACTTTTCCTTCATGTTCCTTTCACTGTTTTTCTCCTTCTAAATCCTCCCCCTCCTTCTCACTGATCAAACCCTTTCTCTCATGGCAAACGTCATTACTTTAGCAGGTGAGATGAAATATGCCTCAGTCTACCTCAATCCCAGAGCAGAGAGAAACCCAAGAGAGAAGGGCAAAGAACAGCAAATAAGGAGGTTTGCAGAATGCTAACACAGCAATGACAGTGAGAAATACAAGACAAAGCAGTTAACCACACAAGGAAATAAATGCTCCTCTGGGAAAAATCATACACTAATGCCTATTAGCTTAATAGCCCTGTGGTTTAGGCAGAGGGCTGAGAGACAGGGGGTCTGGGCTCTGTGTGCTGCTGTGCTGCAGCCTGGCTGTCACTTGGGAGGCTGGATCTTGGCTCTGCCCTTGGTCATCTTCACTTTCAGCTTTTCCACTTTCTAGCATAAAACAGAATCCAGTTTCTCATGGGGCTGTCAGACACAGGCTGAGGCCAGGAGCATCTGGAGAAACCTGTGCTGCTGGATGAAGGATTTCACCAGATGTATCACACACTTGTGCAAGAGACAGGTCTGTCCCCATGTGCGGTTCCTCCTGTCCCATCTTGTTCTCTGTCCAAAAGTTGGAAGTGAGTGAAGGTCTCCAGCACTTGTCTTCAGAGACTTCACACAGTGTGCCCAGTACAAACCTCAAGTGCTCTGGTGTTTTTTTATTGGTTATTGGGACTTTGGGGGCTGAACCTCAGAGCAAAAGTGTCAAAGCAAAAAAATAGATTAAATGGAAGCAAACGGCAGAATCAGTCCAACAGAGAGCAGGAGATAATCAGCAGTACCAGTTTACCAGGAAGCTTTATGAGGGAAGGAGGGCAAAGATTCCCTTGGAGAAAAGATAAAGAGGCATATTATGATATACTTTACTTCGTAGTGCCTCCTGAAATGGAGCTGAGGGCATTGTTTTCTGCTTTAATATATTGTGTTAAACATTGAAGGAATGAAGGCAGGGAGCCTGAGTAGCAATGAGTTAATTTGAAAAGCAGACATTTTTTAGGCTGGAGAGTAGAGGAAAGAAGAGGAACTTTATCGGTTATTATTAGACTTTTCAGCTTACAAGGGACAAGTCAATATTTTTCTTTTGACTACTGCTGTTTTTTCCTTTGATTGTTAAATCTCCTCTCTGCCTAGAAATGCCCTGCTTTGAACAGAGTCTGCTTGTATTTAGCAAATGGCCTGAGAACGCTGAGCATTGAGTCTGTGGGGCACATGACTCAGTCTGAGCACTGCAGAGGCTAGATTTTGGGAGGTATTGGGTTAATAAAAGATAATACCCCTGCTCTAGCTCTTAGCATTGGCATGTGGGGCAGGAATGTACCAGCTCCCAGCATCTTTTTGTTGTGGGAAGGATAAGACATTAGAGAAGATAAATAAGGGGATGAAATTCTGTGTTATGTGTTACGAATGTTCTGGACAATAAATTTTAAAGAAAAATGGTTGAATGGATGTCCTACAACTAGTAACTCAAGGTACGAAACCTTTCTCACTCTTTAGCCTTCTAAGAGTGCCAGGAGTTGACACACAAATAATTGTTGGACAGTGAGTAGATGGTGATGCTTAAACACGCCAGGAGGAAGAGAGGTCTCTAATGATGATGATGTTGCCAAACACTGCAATAAGTTTCATCAAGACAAATATTACAATTAACTGTTAACTACTGCTCCTTACATTGCTTAAGAAGGAAGGACAAGGTTTCCTATACTTGGAAACTTCTGCAGGCATGGGGATGAATTTTGAGTAGATATTTAAAACGAAGATGAAATATTATATGTTTCCTCTTATGACCATGCCACATCTGATTTACTGCCTTGCAGTGGCTGGCAAGAAACTTATTAGCTATCTCAGAGCTGGGATATTAATTTTTAATCGATTACTTCTTTGTGATGATGATGGAAGTGGAATATCAAAGATGGGTGAATAGTGTACCACATGCTTTTGCTGTTCTGGAAGCACATGCTAAGCCCCAAGCTGTTTTTACAGCTTTCCTTTCCCAGCTGGCCAAAATAAGATATGCCAGCCTTCTCTAGCATCCTGCTAGCTTGTGAGCATCTCCCAGGCTCTAATGCATTCTTTATCACCATGCCACCACAGGAGACAGAAGGGGAAGCAAGGGCAGGAGGAAGGGTTAAACCTTTTGGTTCCAGCAGGAATGAATCACTGAAAGATGGTTTATGATATTGATGAAAATTAATAGAAATCCCCTGGCAGAGGAAGGAAGCAGAATTTGCATCTCTCCATGATCTGAAGGGGACAACCAAAGCATGGCACAGGACACCCAGGCTTGTCTTGGAAGGGAACTGCTGTGTGCAAGTGCCACCAGAGAGGCATGAGCAGGGGTCCCTGGCTCCTGCCATGACTGCTGCACTGGCAGCCCAATGCCACTCACTTGTGGATGTCACCAAGATCCAGCTCTTCCGTCTGAGTGTCTTTGGGCTTTCCTCTGAGGTGAGTATCCAAGGCTTTAATCAACTCCAAACAAATGCTCCCCAAAAACTCTGGTTGGAAAAGCAGCTGCTCTTTCCCCCAGTCTGTTTTCTCCACCTGCAAAACATGTTATCCACTGTAAAGCAAAGCATCTGTTGCCTACACATGGTAAGACCAAAAAGCCAGTGTCTGAGGAGAAAATAGGAAGGGAAAAAAAATTGCTCCAGTTGCAGCTGCCAGTGGGAAGCAGCATGTAGTCAGGGAGGCTGAGAACCAGCCAGAGGAAAAGCAGCCCTCAGGCCTTCTCTGGGTAAGGTCCCTGGCAAACCATGCTTGCCACAAATGACCAACTGCCTTGCTTTTTAATATTCTGCCCAAGGAAATGACCCTCAATGCTCCCAGCCCCTAAAGCTGCAGTAATTTGGCCAGTAATGTGAATCATGAATGCCATTTTCCCAAAGCAAGCTATGTTTCTCCTTAGAAACTTCATGAAACTGTCATGCAGCAACCAACTTTGGCTTTCAAAAAGCAGGTACAATCAGAGCTTCTAGTGGTGGGAGGATGTCCATGTGCATGCAAATATGATCAGATGTTATTTACAAACAAATTAGGGATTGTTTTCCAAAAGGACTTAGCTTCTGGTGTGTTTGGCTTTGTAAACTTAACAAATCTTTCTAAGGTAGCAAAAACCCTCAAAAATCTTTCAATCTCCCTTAATCTGGCTCTGTTATCTGGGCTGCATAACAGTTCACTTCAGCATGGTTTTCAGCCTTCTCTGAAAAACACAGGAGGAAAGAGCCCATTGCAGCTGACAGATAGAGATTGATGTTTTACAAGTGTGTGCGTGTGCACCCATGTACATTTCAGCCTCAGAAAACACAGGTCTGCCACCTGCTTGGAAGCCTGCTTTGAAGCCTCAATAACAAAGCAAGCAACAATGGGAAATGTGAAACAATTTCCCCCCTTTTTTCTCTTTTGGCCTTTCTGATTCATAAAGAAATTCTCCAGTGAATGCTCTTGAATTTGTAGAAGCTTAGTGGGCAAGGAAAGGACAAGTTAGAAGTAATGCAGTGAGTTGCTGTTGGAAGCTTGTTTCTATTCCTGATTGTTCTTTGCAATATCCTGGACTGTATGAACACAGTGTGTTTCGCACGGGCTCACACTGCAGTCTTTCTCCCTCAAAGGCAAGTGTTAGAGCTCAAAGAAATCACAAATCCAGCTCTGCTCCCCTGCTGTAGATGTGCCTTTAAGGGTCACAGATGGAGGAGAAAGTTAGAGGTAAGTATGCTTTCAGCCCCTGCTTCCACTGGGCTCACAGTGAGCACTAACCCAGGCTGTGGCTCCTTGCCTGTTATGCCAAGCAAATATTTGTGCATCTTAAATTCTGTGGAGTCACAGACTCCAGCTTTAAAAAGCTCCCAATGGGGCTTGTGACTTAGCACGGGCAAAAGGTCACAGCTGGGGGAACCAGGGGGACAGTCCTCTGGGAAGGGTGAACCAGATTTGGGTCCCCCTGAAAAGGGACTTTCCGGGAAGAGGAAGCAACTTGTCACTTTATGTTTTCAAGAAACACAGAGATGGAACAGGCTTCCCAGTTCTCATCAGTCTTATCTCTTTGCCTGACTGCTAGGTGCTTGTTGAGGGACTCAAGCCACAGCGTGGAGCACCTAACTCCAGTGGGAGCTGGATTTGACTGCTCTGACTTAGTTGAGTTAGAATTTGTCTCCTAGAAACTGTCAGAGGGCATCATCCATTACTGTCATGTTTGGGTTTGGATCGATGAGCATCATCTCTGCCCACAGGGACAAAGCTGTCACTGGTCAGCCTGGACCAGAAGAGAAAAGAAATCTTCAGTGATTTCAGAGAAGGAAATATCTATTCTCTGGAAACTAAGTGTGCTAGACTCTTCAAAAAGTAGCTTTTTTTACTGATTCATCTTTCTCTAAAAGATAAAAACCAAGAACAAGAAAGAGGGAAAATAGACCTGGGACTTACAAGCAAAAGGAGTCTATTGTATAGCAGGACTGAACCCATCCTCAGGTTTACATTTCCCTGCTCATCTTGGGACAAAATTCAATCCTGAGGTTCACCTTCTCCTCTGCACTGAACACAGTGATTATGTTCATCCTATTCAGATTTCAGACTCAATTTTCCCTTTTCAAAGGCCTGTGCTGTTATTTTCCATCCATCCATTCTTACAGTTAGAAAACGTACTTTTTGGAGGCTGACTTGATCTGCTCTTTCCCTTGGGGAATAATAGATGTCATGCTGTTTATAAAAATGAAAAGGAAAAAACCCCTTTCCATGCACCAAAGGGTGTGGGGAGAAAACCCTATTAAAAACCTGCATTCTAAATACTGTTATCTAAAGCTGACAAAGAGGGTCACAGACTTATTTTTTTCTTCAGGCTCAACCTTCCTTTTACCAATACAAAAATTTCTTATAGCTTCTGTCTTTACAGGGAGTTTGACCAGCATTGTCTCAAGCTGTGCTTTCCTCACTGTTAATAGATAACAATTGTGTAAGCTCTGACTTTTTTTGTTAATATTCTAACAAAACAGGTTTTCCAAACATCCGCAACTCTTTTGTCCCTTTCAGTCCTCTCTGATACCTCATTGTAGGTGTCCATGAAAGGCTAATAGACATCTGTAAAATCTAAAGAGGAGCTCTGGCAATTTTACACAGTCCCCTACAGCCTGTCTCCATAATCTGACAATAAAATTGGATTTTTGGTATCTCTTTAACACTCCAAAAAGTAAGCCCCTTTCATAACATGTATCATTTTCCAAGGTAATTTGAAGAGAATACCTTTCACTTTCAAATTGCCCTTTGGCAGCTTTGAAACCACTGTTGTTTTGTGAAAGCTCTTGGCATTTAAAACTGCTTTGTAAGGAGGGAGGAGGAATAATAATAATAAAAAAGGTCCCAACCCTGGCCACTTCACGTTCCTTCTGATCTGTCCAGAGCTTTTCAAGTGAATGGGAACACGACGACAAATGCATTCTGAAGAAAATCTCATTTCGCCCCTAAGTGGTTCTTCACAATTTCCAATTCACGCTGTTGCCATTTTTGCAGGAATTGATGGCTGCCATTGTTATCAGAGCTGACAGGCCCCGGGTAGGTTGCACAATCAGCGCAACCTGCCCGAGCCTTTCATTATTCCCAAGTGGCAGGTTCTCATGATATCTCTTTTTTTATAGGCATTGCTCATTTCTATTTTGCATTTGACAGGGCCCCAACTCGCTCGCTGCTGGGGTGCCCAGATGAAATGGCTCCTTTGAAGTTAAAGGAACAAAGCTCCCACATGTGCCCAAAGTGGTTGGCAGCTCCTGTCCTTCCAGCACATTCCAGATCAGAGGCTGCTCTGTTTGTGGGAATTAGCGGTTGGGTAATTGCCCAGCACGTGGGTCCATTCTGCTCAGCTCTGGTGTTCCAGCAGTGCTTTGCAGATATGCAAGTGTCCTCTAAAAGCAATCCAAATCAAAGGTTTGGGGAGCTTTTGTGTTTACAAAAATAAAGAGGACAGTGTTTTTGTTGAGCTGTTTTTTTTCCCCTGAAAGTCTCTCTCCCTTTATCTCAGCTGGAAGAACCTGAAAGGGTGCTGAAACATCCTCCTAATGACCAAACTGGCCACCAGACTGTGAATTAGGATGGGTGGGAAAAGGGCGACCAGCTCCCCAGGAGCATGAAGGAGATGAATGGAAGATGAAGCAGCAAAGAGCTGTCTCCCTGCATGAGCACAATTCAGGCAACCTTAAAGAGTGATATTTGCCTCCCTTACACATTTTCTAATCTGTAAAACTCCAGCTAGAGGGTCTGCTCAAGCCTGTGTAGGACCTATGATCGCATGAGTTTCTTGTGTGACAGAGACAGCACTAAAGGGTAAAAAAAAGAAAGGCCTTTTGAATACACCTTGATAAACCTAATCTTTCAGAATTTTACCCTATAAGATTTGGATAATGTCAAATAAGTCATTGCTGGTAGATCTGATAGGAGATCCTCTGTTATTATCCCAAGGGCTTTGTGTTTGTCCTTACCAGATTCTCATAGAATTCTTACCTTGCCTTTGCCTTTAACCCCAGCTGTGCTTTCAGCCTGATTTTGTGTGTGCTGTTTTTTTTTTTTTTTTTTTTTTTTTTTAGNNTTTTTTTTTTTTTTTTTAAGTTATTTAGCCTGGAATTTAACTTTGAAGTTGTCCTTTATGAAGATAACTCCCTGTGAGAAGACCACTGTGGTTGCCAGCTGTGTCTGTCCTGCTCAGAAGTGCAGGATCTGATCTGCAGTTGGTTTCTCCCCGCTGCTGGACATGGGGTCAACTCTCTGAAGGTATGAGCCACCAACTGGTGTATGGGACCAGCTGTATAAATGTAGTTCTGCAGCTGCTATGTGTTTACACTTACACAATTTAGAGGGAATGTGAGGAGGAGGGATCTCTGCTTCTGCACCAAACCTGGCTTCTCTAGATTTAGTTAAGTTTAGCCTAGTCTCTGCTAAGTGCTGTAAGTTGAAATCCCAAGGAAATCCTGTTTCTCCATAGGACAGTGCCCAGTGAGAGATGTCGGTGGTTGCAGCAGTCAGTGAACACTGCAGAGGAGCAAGGGAAAGCTGGGCACAGACCCACAAAAACTATAGTACTCGAAAAAGCAAAACAAACATCTCCGCCATCTTCTGGCCTTACATCATGAAGGCAGCCAAAATCCAAGGCTCTTATGGTGTGAGCCTTCTTTCTTGTTTCTGGTGCTTGGAAATATTGTCATGAAAGAAGATCTATGGCTAAACAGATCTTAAAAGAAGAAGGAAAAATCAGCCTTGCAGGTAAATTAAAAAAAATATTATGAACATATAAATTAGTGAGCATATATTGACAGATAAGTAACTCTACAGTCCCTAGTAACATAATCACCATAAATATTTGAGATAAAATCGGCAGACAGGGTTAATACATATTTTCTTATTAGATCAAGAGCGGTATCTAGAAAAATATTGAAAACTGAAGGAACTGGTGGGTAAAACAGTCTTTCTTTGAGCCTAGAGCACAAGCAGCCAACTTCGAGGTAAATAAATGCTGGGGACAATTGTCTTTGATTTAATTACAGCAATCAGTGGAACAATTAGAGTGAAAAGAGTTGCTAAGAATCTCAGAAACATTCAGGTGGGAACATTCAGGTTTGATTTCCCAAGTCAAGCATTCATGATGACACTAGGTCAGGCATTCAAACCTTTCCTTCCTCTTGCTGCTCCTGGTCTTACCTTTGCTGCACAGACAGCACAGTCTGTGCAAAGGCACTGGAATAGGATCAGAGAACCGAGTGAATTAAAAAAAAAATAATTAAAAGAGAATTAAGCTTTTTTTCTTCCTTCAGGTCAGAGGACAGCTGTAGAGGTAGAAGGAAAGGACAGTCTTTGCTAAAAATTTCAACTCATGTCCCCACTGCTTCCAGAACAACTCCTGTGAACAGCTGATGTCTATTTGGCTCAGCTGGACATGGCATCATTAGAAATTAGCAGTAGTGGGAATGGGTTGTCTGGCCACTGTAAATGCACATAGGACACACAGTGTTGTGGCATGCTGTCCAAAGGCTGTTTGTCATGTGACCTGGAACCTAAGCTGTGCCCTAGAAAGAGCTCCAAGACAGGAGGACTTCTAATGATGGATGGTAGAGAAATAGATTTATTTGGTATGTGTGGGTAGGGTTTAGAATAGACAGTTACTATTTGCTTTCTCAGAGCTGAAAAATTATGGCCCCCCATATAATTGTGAGAGACTCAATTTTAATAAATGGTTTTGATATCACTGGAGGTCAGATGTGTTATGAGGATAATGGGCTCTTACCATATTGCAGCAGCTTTGATAAACCAGATCTTGTTCTTCTGCTAAAACAGAAGAAAACACATTCCTGATGAAGCAAGACATTGGATAAGTTTCCTTCTTAAGCACTGATGAAAGATCCAGCATGGGAAGGGTTCAGGCTATTTCTCACCTGACAGGAAGGCATGTGGGTAGCAGCAGCAAATGCAGACTCAGGGCCTATAAACAAGCCAGGTGAGCAGACAGCTCTACACCTGTATCCCCTCCCTGTTTCTCATTTATGAATTCTTGCTTAACATGCTGGAGTCTCATAGCCTGACAGAAAACGGGTAGAGGATGCCAGTTGCAGACTCCAGCTACCCAGGGCACTCTACTCACATCCATGTTACCTACAGTTCCTGCTGGAGCTGGCATCAGTGATGAACTTCACACTGTTCACCATCACAGAACAAAGTGACAGCTCCTTATTTGATGCATAAATTATCCCCTTTCATGACGCTAGATGCTTAAACACACTACTCAAAGCTGCGTTCTTCTTTATTTTAAGAGGTTTCACTATTTTTAATGTGACAGAGAAAATTATTCAGAGGATAAACCTCTTGTGTAGAGAATAAATCCCTTGCAGTGTACAGTTATCTGGAAATGAGAGAAAATATTTTTTCATGGTCATTCATCCAAAAGTCCCCAAAGGCTGTGGAACACACATCCAGTGTGGCCCCAGTCCATGCACCATGAGTAAACACAGTGGCCAGAAATCTATTGCTTTCATGGACATCTCACAGAACCACAGCTGTTGTTCACCTTATAAGTTTTGGGGAAAGGAAAATCTCTGTATTTTGTGCTTTTGACCCGCCCTGAAGTAAAGCTCTAGCCTAATTTGTATCTTTAACTCATTTGTTGTGCTGCTGAGATGAAGAAAGTCTTCCATGTCAGAGATTAGTTCTTCTTGTTTCACTGAAGCCTTCTGCTCTGTGGGAAGCAGTATTTAGATAAGTGACCAAAAGGTGATTCTATGGCAGGGGTTTATCAGCTGTTGGGGGTAAGGCCTTGAACAAGCTGGTGCCATGTATCTTTCCTCCTGCACTGCTGTTCCTTGCTCATTCCTGGGGATTTGCTGTCATTACTTCTTGTCTTTTCTGCTTCCTCTCACTGTTAATGTGACTGATGGGCCATATATGGAGCCTGTTATCTCTTCCTGTGGTTTAAGCAGCATACGATCTAGGCTGAAATCACCATTAGGTGATTTTTTGAAGGAATGTAATTTATATTGGGTTAGAGGCAAAGTGTACTGCTGTCTGCCCTCTCCCTCATCCTGATCCAAAATAATTCCTGGTTTGCCATCAAATACCAGAATTTTAATAGCACTTATTGAAAGAGAATTTTGATTGGATGAAGTAGTTAGAGCTGCAAAGTAGTTAGAGCTACAAAGTGTCATTCTCAACGCTCAGGATGTCCCTATGAGTCTGTTTGGGTTTTTTTTGCAAAGTAGACAGGAATACACTTAGATAATTTCCAACATGATGTCCCTTACAGCTCTCTGGGATTTTAGCTTTTTTTATCTTCCAGTACTGAAAGCTCCTAATATTGGTCATGGCTACACAAGAAATCCTGCCTTTCATGTGCAGATCCAAGCTTGGAAAAGGTACATGTGAAATATTTTGGCCTTGAACAGAGCTTTTAAAACCATATACCCTTGAGCTTGCAGCTAGTCATGCTGACAAAGGGGCTGTACTTTGTGTGAAATCCAAGAGCTGAAATGTTAACTCACATGAATCTATCCCGTATCCTGCCTGATTTGATATTTTGGAGAATGTCTGAATGAGAAGTGACTTCTAAGCTTCCTTCAGATACTTTTAGACACACCCAGGAGGTGTTTCTGGAAGATGCTAAATAGCACACTTTAGCAGTACTACTGTGTCAGTAGATTACAAATATTAGCCCTTTGTAGTTACTATCTTCAAAGTGGCAATAAATGAGCCAGATTGGCACATCTATAAGTCATTTGCATTTTGTGTTATTTTTGTACAATTATGTGTTTGAAGAGAGAATTATTTTTTTTCTGCTTCTATTTTTTTACCCTCCCCTTCCAAAAGTCTCTTAATTACTTTCAGTTCAGGTTGACTTACCCCCTTATACTACGTAATGAAAGTCAGGTGGGAAATAGTGAAACTTAGTTTAAAGTCAATCAGTCTGTTAAGCTGAATACAAAATGCACTTGTGGTTCATTCCCTCTTGGTAGGGAAAAAGAGATGCTGACAATTCCCACTGAATACCTAGAGAAGAAATGAAAAAAAAAAAATCATTAAAGCAAATATCAACACTGCAGATAGGAGAGGGAACAAACACAATGTGTGCTCAGTCTCTGAAGTGCTGCTGCATTACAAAAGCACGGGAAATAGTTCACATGAATTTCAGAAGTTTCTATCTTTTCTTTTTTTTTTCTTGTCTCCTTCCCCAGAAGCTCCATCAGACCAGATTATGTGTGACACAAAGAAACGGTTCTGTCATTGCAATTTGCATATTCCTGTGCATGACACTAAAGTGAAGTCCCCATGACTAAACCTTTCTAGAGCTGTGGAGCACCCTTGGAAGGGAAATGGTTTTATGGAGGGGACTCAGCTCTATCTCCTCTAGTGCAGAGGCAGAGCTGGGAGAGGTTGTGATGTTTTGGGCTGTAGAAAATGACCTGTGAGCTCCTGTGCTTTCAAGCTCTCTTTTCTACCCAGAGGGCTGTAATTGATTGATAGAGGTCTCGGGCTGAGGCTGGCAGCTGCAGCTGGACCTCAGAAGCTTGTCAGGCTGTTCTCAGCACCAGCATGTTCCTGCTTTTGGCAGACAGCTGGATACTCTAGGATATTTCTAGGATACTCCTGTCTCCCAGCTCCCTGACAAAGCAGTGTGGGCTAGTGGAACTGCAGACTCTGCCTCTTCAGCCCTGATCAGATCAAAACCTGTGTGCATATTCTTCCTAGAGGTGGGATTCCCAAGAGACCAATTCTAGTTCCATTGTGTCTTTCCTTCTGTGCTCCATTTTCCCTGCTATAAGATGAGGGAAAGACTTCCAGACTTGTACAAGCAGGTAGTTCTGGACCAGCTGAATGCAGAGAGCCACAATGAGGTTAATTGTGCACTGGCTTCCTTAACCTTCTCAGCTCCTTAGCTGGAAAGATCTAAGCAGAGAAATTCTAATTTTCAATTTATAGACTGCATATTAAAGCTCCAGCAAAATTTCCAAGGTAGGGTGACATATGTAAAGTATTGTAACTGCTGATTTCTCTCAGGCTTGCAGGTGTTGGGTTTGTTTTCGGCTCATTGCCATTAATTGGAAAGAATTTTAATGAGTTCATGCAGCTTAGAATTGAGGCAGTAGCAACTAATTCCATGTGTACATGCCAGATATATGTGTATGAGAAATCTCATGATCAAATAATTATTTCCTTGCAGGAACAAGAGCTGACAGTGCCAGCAGCTACCTAATACCAGTCTGGATTATGCAGCCTGAATTAATCTGAGGCTTCAAAACCATCTCCAATTACTCCTAATCCTTGGGACCAGGGGCAAGGTCCTCACCATGATACACTTCAATTTGCCTGCTCTGCAAAGATGTCAGTGCCAGGAGCCACCTTTCAAAAAAGTTTTTGAAACCACTTAACAAATAGTGCAATGTGACCAAATATAGCTATAGAACAGCTTAGGCTGGAAGTCCAGTGTCCTGGTTTGGACATCCAGTCATTAGCCTAAGACTACCAACCATGTCCCTAAGTACCACATGTAGGCAAAGTAAGTGGAAATCACTCCAGGAAAGGGATGACAGCTTAGCTTTCCATGATAATCATTTAGTGGCATCTGTGAGAGGCAGAGCATGAACTAAAATTGCACATCTCAGCATCTCTCACAACTGGGGGCTCTGTTTACAGTCCTGATAGAATATCCTTTCCTCATATGAAAAGACAGGGGTGGGAAGGTGGCCCTGTGTTAATTTTTCAGGCCTCTTCTGCTCTTTCCTTGTGCTTGTACTTTTCAGATGCAGGGCTTTGTGCTAATGAAGATTAAAATGTCTGTCTGACCTTCCTTGGGGCAGGCACAGAACAAGTCAGTCGGTGTCAGTATGGCTCTGGCTTTCCTCAGCCCCTTGTGCCAACAGCTCACGGTCTCACAGGGGAGAAGACGGGTGGCTGCTTGAAATGACCCATTTGTCTCAGTAGGCAGAAGGTGTGAGAGGCTCCTGGATGGCTACAGCACACACGTATTCTTCTTATGGGAGCCTGAAGTTAAACACCCCTTTTAATAAGGATGAGACACTTACATTTGCATAAGTGTCAGCCTTAATGGACTTTAAAATGTGTAAAACAGCATAGGGATAACTCCTGTACAATTGGAGAGGCTGGTGAGATGGGCTGAGAGGAGTGGTGCGTGTGCCCCTGTCATGGAGGGTGATGCTTGTGATCTTTCCTGGCACCTCCACAGGAACCTTAACAAACTGTGCTCTGTAAGAGACCACAAACACAGCCCTAAGCTACACAGTCTAACATGACAAATAGCCTCCAGCATGCATATTAGAAGAAATACCATGAAATATGGGGTTTAGACAATTTTCCAAATTAAAGTGTCTCAGTATGTCACTGGGAGGCAGTTGGGCACTTCTGACTGCCCCTCTGTTCACATGGTTTTAATCTGAGACTGGAGCATCATGATGTAACCTTTCTTTTTCCTGGGGGTAAGCCATGCTGTATTATCTGGGATGTTACCAAGGCCAAGGAGGAGTGCAATTATTGTAGCCCAGCTGCTGTGTAATAATGTACTGATCATCAACATGATGTTCTGCTCCAGCCTGATTTTGAGCCTGAGCTTTGAGTATGATTCAGTCTGAGTGTCCCTTGTGTGGGTTCACAGCTCGCTATATTTTACTTAAGCTTGGGGAGGACTTTCTAAGACATATCTCTTTGCTTGCTGCCTTGACTCTGTGCTGTCTTTTTCCAAACTGGAGGATGTGAGAGCCTGCAGGAGAGCCATGCTAACTTGGACATGATGAACCAAGACAGGTCTCAGCAGGAACGATGTAGCAGAACTCAGTGTTGGTCCTATGGCAAACCAGTATAGGAGTATCTCTGAGAAGATGAGAAAGTGACTATCCACTGATGGCCAAGAGGAAAGGGTCTTAATGAGATGTTTACCTAATTTATCTTTGAAAAATGTTCCTACAGAGCTGCTACAATCCCTGACTGGACACTGACAGAAACCTGCCTTTTTCTCCCCATGGCTACAGCCGCTCTGACCTACCACAACCCTTCTTTGGGGATCTCAGCAGGACTTGCTAATTCTGGCTCACCACTGAGCTGAAGCAGAAATGCAGTTACTAAAAGACTCCAGTAAATCAGAGGGTGGCCGGGGGGCTTGGATCCAATCCAGCTGTCAGTGTAGACACAGCAAATAATATATTGACTGAACTTGTCTATGTCCCTTTGCAGAGATCAGATCCTGGTTCCTGCTTCACAACTGCTAACGCTGCTCTGACAGAAGTGACTGATGCCTTTAGATTCCAGAGTCACAGTTCAGCTCATGTGCATGACCCAGCCAATGGACTGCAGCATGGTTTTGCAGAAAACTGTTGCATTGCAGTATAGATTTGGTTTCAGACTCTTACACGGGAATGCTAGTGCCTCAGAAAGGTTATTTTGTAGCTGCCTTTATTTTTGTCAAAGGAGTTGGGTTTTTTTCATTGGATCTTTTCTGTAACAGCTATGATTATAAATCATATTTGATATAATTTTTCAATGCCTTAAAATTCTGCTCACCTGGCCCTTGGTTTAGCAAGCTTTGATCCCATAACACCCCTTATCCCTTTTCTTGATGTCAGCAGTAGCCCCATTAGAGCTAGTGTCCAAAGGGTTAATTGACTAAACCTAAATTATTGAGTTTCTTCTCCCTGGTGTGAGCTGGGGACACCCCACAACAGTGATAAGTGAGTCCTCAGAAAAGAAAGCTGGATAGCAGGGAGGTAGCTTGTTCATCGACCTGGTAGCCCTGTGTGAGGACAGGTTGCTGGTTTTGTAAATGTTTTCGGGTTCAGCAGCCTGAATACTGCCACAGACCAATCCAGACCTATCCAGTTGGTCTGCACACAACTCCATCTTGCAGACAACCTGAATGCTTCTGCAAACCTGTGAGAAACTTTGTGTTGATACCTAGTGGGTCTCTGAGGCAGGACCTGGTAGGACTGTCCAGCTTAGGAGTGCAGGTGGTCACTGTGCTCCCCTAACCCTGGATGTTTCTCTGGAGAGGTTCTGAAGGAGCACGTGGAGTCAGGGTGTGGCTTAGGATGTCTGGATTAGGAGCCCAGGCATCATGATTTCCCAGAGAGGTTTCCAAAGAGTCCACAACAACTGGTCCCGGTGCATGGTGCACTGGACTTTGTGATCTTGAAATGAAAGTGTCTCTGTAACCTCTCTTCTTCAGTGACAAGGAGCAACATGGTGTTATGCTACCCTGGGATTTGTCCCCAGCTACTGCAGAGGGAAACAGAGGTAATACCTTAAGTTCTGCAGCCTTTCCATATCGAAGGGAAAGACTGCAGAGTGAGGTTTGGAGGCTGCTGGTGGTAGGACAGATGCTGTCTTCCTGCTGCGAAACCTTGGTCAGAAGTGGAAACACATGTGCCTTTTAAAAGAGAGTCTGTAGGGTGGAACAAAAAGGAGCAAAAGGACTCTCTCGGTCTTTCTCTCTTTNAGAAGAGAAAAACAGCTGTCTCAGCCCAGTAAGGTACATTTAAAATGATTTTGAAAGGCACTCTGGGGAGCTGGACTTCTTCTCCTTAACAATTTTCTGCAGCTAAATAAGAAAAAGTAACAAAACCTGAAAAAATAGAGAGGAAGTCCAGAGGCTTCTCACAAAGTTTGCTGGTGAAAGACAAGTGGTCCCTGTGACTGGGAGGGTAACTGCTGGCCAGAACAATCATTCAAGCATCCAAGCAAAGACAGAAGCATATGTGTATGTGTGTGTGTGTGAATCCTTTGGACATCAAGTGACGAAAAAAGCCTCACTGAAAGTGGCAGGAGGCAGTGTAGGAGTCAGCGTCATCAAATGCTCCCCCTTCTTTCTTTGAAAAATCACACCAGGCTTTGAACTTCCTCACAGATTAGAATGAAAATAATGGGTTTTCTAGTGAAGCCCACATGTGGTGAGGGAGGCATTTTCTATGCATACCTGCATATTTTTATACATAACTACACAGCGCCTACATATATAAATATAGTAATATATGTATACATGTATATATAAGAAATTTTAGGCCATCTATTTAGCAGTCCCTTTTTGATCATATATTTCCCTGTGCTTCTTTATGCTGTTTTTTATTCTTTTGTCGCCCACTAACACATTTTCCATCTTTTCCCCAAATCAGAGCCTGTGTGGCCAGGTCTTGTCTTTCTGCAACCAGCCCACTCAGAGCCAGAGGTAAAGAAACAGGGCTTTGTGTATTGTGAAAGATTTTCTAATTTTACCTGGATAACTGAAAATAAATGGTGATTAGATTAAAACAAACAACTATACGCTCCTATACCAAACTACTGAGAGTGGACCTGAGAAATGGAGGAGATTGTTGGTGTGGGGCTGTAGTAATCATAGCTTGGCATGATGGAGCACCCTTCAGGCAGAGGAAATAGACCCCCAGCTTGCTACGTGTTTTATTGTTCCGATCCTGTGGCGCTGTGTTGATTTAGCACAGCAGAAGAAGCTGTGTTTTCAGACGCGCGTTAGCAAAATCAATTCCCCCACTCCGGAGCGCAGGCTGGTGGAGCTGAGCACAGCAGGGGCTCCCTGCCCCTGGCGGCAGGCGGATGCTGAGGACAGCGTAGAGAGGGATGGAGGAGGCAAACACACGAGGGTGGTAGAGCTCAGGATGTAACCAGGCAAGTAGGAAACCTCTGCAGTGATGCTGGTGATGGCCATTCCCCTGGCCCCTTTCCCACCCGATGAAGATAAAAAGCTACCTTCCACGTGGCCATTTCTTTCCCTCAAAACAGCCTGCTCTGACAGGATTTTTGTGGGGACCACATCATGTGGACATGACCTTCGGAGCTTAATGCTGTAATGGGGGTTCCTGGCTGATGAATGCATTCAAAGGCATTCAAGAGATCCTGTCTCATGAGGGAATGGTGGGAAAGGCATCAGAAACCAAGCTGATCAGAGGAGGCTGGTAATCTGAATAAATAAGAAATTCTATGAGCAATGAAGTGACTGAAATATTCTTGATGATCCCTTTCCCCCTTTCTTGTAACACTGCAATCTGTGCAGACTTTCAAATATCTCCTTCCACACAATAGTGCTATGGGGCAAGGAAAAAATCAGCATATTACTTGAAGCATTAACAAGTGTGGAGAGAGAGCTTTCCTGAGATGGGACCAGTGGAGTTTGCAAGTTTAAGCTGAAAGCACAATGAAAATGCACCACTTAGGGAATGTATAAATAATTCCATACATTATTCTATAGCACATCAAAACACAGAGCCAGCCTCACACGCTTCAGCAGTTTTTGCTTCTGAGTGTTTTAAATGAGCTTGAAACCCTCTCAGATGCTTTTCTTCATAGGTGAATGACTATCCAATGTACCAAAAACAAAAATGTAATTAAACTTTAAACTCTTAAAATGCCAAGTACCACTGGGATAACACAGGGGTAAAACACAGTAATTGTTTATATTTACTCTACGTCTAGTTACCATTTCTTTTCAGGTGTCTGCCAAAACTGCTAGCTTGGGAAAGGCAAAAAATGTAAGAATCAGTTTGTCTTTTTAAAGTCAGAACTTCAAAGTCTTCATTGACTTTCAATGTGGTGTGATCTCATTACCTGCCTGCTGAGAACAGTGCTCTACTTGACATTGGTAATGCAGGGGGGCTTCTTTCCCATATATTTCAAAGCCCTCCCCTTCCTCTAAAGCCCTGGTAGCACTGCATCCCATCTCAGAGGATCTGAGCATGCTGTGTGCCAGACCTTGAGACTGCACTTTTAAAAGAGAAGAATGAGTCTCTGCCCTCTTTCTCTCAAGTCCTTTCCCAATTTCCCATGGCCAAGGCCACTTCAGAGGCATTGGAAACTCACGTCCCCGTGTAAGAATAACATCTCTGTGCTATGTTGTCTGTTTAGTAGGAAGTAAGGAATGAAGTTGTTACAGGAATAAGAGCAAAGGAAAGGGTGTTTAAATTACTACAACAGGAATTTTTGCTGCCAGGTCACATGACAAATCATGTTAAAAGTGTTACAACCAAGTGTGAGGCCCTGTGTCTCAAGTGTGAATATATAGATGCACACACAAAATCCAAATAATCCTAGTAAAATTTAAGGGACTTGTTTGAATTTATGAACTGACTTTGACAATATTCTGAAATCTCTGCTCTGTTTGATAAGAAATGTTTGTTACACTTCCAGTTCTGATTTTAATATGTTGATTGTAAAAAAGATACAGGAGAGAAAGGCAATTATGAACTAAAGCTTTCTTTTCTTAAGCATTGGCTTAGGAGAAGGTATGAATGTTTTTGTTCTTTGAAGGGGCTACTGTGTGTGTAACTGGCAGAGGCCATATAGGGACTTTGAGGAGGGATTTTTTCTCTTTTTATTTCTTTCCTATTGCAAAATGGACTTTGCCAATACGCGTTGGTTTCTAAGCAGAGGTGTAATGCACAGGATGCTTTTTCAGCTTGGCCCCAGCCTGCTTTTGAGCAGATGTGAGTGAGTTCAATTTTCATACTAATGGGTGTGTTGAGCTTATGAAACTTTCAATAGAAAACTGTGATAAACCATCTTACTAGCTATTGTGAATCTGTGTTTTGCCAGGCTGCTCCAGATTACTGACAGTTCAGGTGGTCCCACGAGCTCCCAAAAGATCTGCCTTTGCAGAGCAAGTTCTGCTAATGCTCAGATATTTCACATTGAATACACTGCAGACTACTGCAGGATGGTATCTTTCTTTGTTTACAGGCAGTGAAAAGCTTGTATAACAATCCACTCTAAAGATCAGACTTGCAGTGTATTTCTGCAAACAAGATCTCTGGAGTGATCAAAAAACTGGAAAAAGCTTTTGGAAAGTTTCTGAACTTTTACAGAGGTTTGATTAGTTCTCAAGGTGAAAGATCCCCTTCTGTATACATACATTCCCTCCCCTCAAGATTTACTCTAGATCACCTCAAAGAGCTGATCACCTGTGTAAGGAAATTATAGCAAAAATAATCCTTTTGCTCCCACTTCCTCTTTATAAAATGGCTTGTGATAAAGTCTTGCAGTGAAGACCAGTGGAATCAGCATTATAATGATATTAAAAGTTAATTCCAAAGAGTTTTGTGTGCATTTTCTGTTTGTTAGTTTCTGATATTTGTTTGATTTAGTTGCTGGTGTTTTGTTTTGTTTGTTTGCTTTCTTTGTTCATTTTGCAGTTACTGGAGCTCATTTAGCCACCCAGACTGCAGAGACATCTACATCAGCCTGTCTGTTTGTCCTCCTTTAGCAGTGAAACAGTGAGAGGTACTACCAAGGGGGTCATTCAGGCTTTAGGGAGTGCTGCTGGTGGGATTAAACTAGCTCTGTTCCCTCAGGAGCTTCTGTATGAAATATAAATGATAAAACCACAAGGCTTTTAACTGCATGGTCTAGGGACCTTACTTTAAATTTGGTAGCAGTTTGCCTCTAGACACAATCTGCACATACTGCAGAGGCTGGAGAATAGGTATTCAGTAGTCCCTAGGTTTGATCATAACAAACTTGTGGCAATTACTATTTCTAGGTGTAATCTCAGTCTATCCTTGGGGAATGGGAAGCCAATTGCTTTAGAAACCTTAGTTGAATGCTGTGGTCCAGTCTTTCATTTCCAGCTTGCCTAGATAGAGATGAAAGACCTGTGTGCAAGAACAGGCTTATCCATTCTGTGAGCCCTGTGCAGCAGGGCAGCCAAAAAGTCGACTGAAAACTAACCTGCAGAAAAGTGATCAGACAGGCCAGAGAGAATTCTTTCCTCTGAACACCAGGGAGTCTGCAGGCTTCCCATCCAGTGGTGCTTGCTATTAACAGCCAAATAGCAAGGCAGAAGAATCTGTGCCCTCTCTGCAGGCTGGGGGGTGTGGATGGATGGGTGCAAGGAGCTTGATTTGGGATGAGGTGAAAGGTGAGCAATGTGAATATATCCACCTGGCATTGTTCCTACCAGCTGCTCTGAGCCAGGCAAAGAGATACAACCACAGAGAAGGCAAACCAGGCAGATCTGAGGAGTTGTGGGTTTACCCAGCTCTATGCATCCCGTCGTAGGGAACTGCCAGGGCTGTGGGGTTTGGTCTTCTTGAAAGGAGGAGGTACCTCTGAATCAGAGGACTTGGACAGTCAGGGACTCCTCCCTAGGAGCCATGTTCCTGTCCCAGTTCTGTCCCAGAGAAAGGAAGCTGGGAAAATGTCTAACATCTTAATGCCTGTTTCGACTTTTTCTCTATGGTTATGTATGAAGCAAAGGCAGAACCTCTTGTCAAAAGCCAGAACCAAAAATGAACTAAGGTGTGAATGCCTCAGCATGCCCCCTTGGCTTTCCCAAAGGATCACATTTCCTGGGATGTAATAAATTTCTTTTCTTTGAACCCATTTCTTTGTTTCCTTCAGCTCTTTTCCATCTTTCTACTGGAATTCACTTCCCCTCTTTTCAAATTTCTCAGGCCTTCTTCTTCTCTTGCCCCATATTGGCTTTCTCAGGCTTTCTCTACTGATTCTACACTTCAACCATTCTTGTCCCTTTCTTTGAATACCTGCCTTCTCCTCTCATCCCCACAACTTCTCTTTTCTAGCTTCAGCTCAGTCTGTTGGATATACTTTTTCACTTTGCCCATGTCCTGTTCAACTTTAAGCCTACCTATATAGTTTTCTTCACCTCACAGATGATGATGACTCATTATTTCTCTTTAATTTTAGGATTTCTCTTCTACACTTTTGGATTCTGTCACATCCTGAGTTAATCCTTCCTACATTGCTTCATTGCAAGGAGATTTTGTAGACTCTTTATTGATCAGCTTAGTCTTATCTTCTCAACTTCTCTGTAACAGGGGCTAAATATACTCTATGTGTAATGTGGGTTGGGTTTTGTATTACAATGCTGCTAAAATGCTGCAGCCATCTCAGGCTCCATAAAGGTATACAGCATTATGCTGTATTATGGCTTTACAATAGAATCATGTTACCCAGCAGAAAGGCTGCAAAAATCTAAGATTATACTTCTTCCTACTAGGTGGTGAATTGTGATTAGAGAACCCCACGGAAAAATTGGGTTGCTCCATTTAGTCCTGCTCTCAATTCATCAGCCTGAGAGTTAATAGTTTGCCTGCAGCCATGGCAGACTGAAATAGCACCATTTGTTCTGGCAGGTGGGCAGAGAGGACAAGGCTAACCTGCTGAGCTTCTCTCTGCCAACTAACTGGCTGCTGTTTGGAGATGTGGCCTGAAGATCTGCTTGTCTATGCTTTGAATCTAATTGTGTTTGTTGACCTTCTGACTTTTTCTGTTGTGAATCAGATTTAAACCTGGAAGTAAAGTGCTATTTCAGTAGTCAGGCAAAAAGAGCTGCTTAGGTCCTACCTGTCTTCGTGTGTCTGGGAGTAATGATGACTGCTTTATTTTCATGAGATTACAGAATTAGCTCAAGAGGGGCATGAAATGCTTTTAGAAATATATCTTGAAGTGGAGAGCATGGTATTTGACTCTTAATTAGTTTTTGATGAGGTTTCTACAATGCAAGGCAGCACAGATCGATGTTTCAGGATTGTTATCATTATAGTTTATTTCATGAGGTGAAAAGGAGAGTATCCCACTTTCTCTTTTTCTTCAGTACCTTACATTCATTGCTGTGTAGTCTTTTATTGAAAAGAGCTAGAAGGGTTACTCACCTGACTTCTAAGAATCCCCCTGGATATATCAGAAACGTGGCAGGTGGCAAGTGTTAAAAGATGGTATCTGGATACCAAACTTCTCAGTAGCTTTTGTGCTTTCTATCACACTCCAAAGTCTTTTAATCAGAGATGAAACCCTGAGTTGTGCCTCCCTGTTTCTCTGTGGTTTGCTTACTGTTAAGTTTGAGTGAAGTAACAATAGAACAAGGCTATGCCAAGCTGTTAAAATTCAGTGTAACCCTTTCAATTTAATATGGAACTTTTATGGGGGTAAATGAAAAAAGTTCAGACACTAGATCTGTGCCACATTCATACCTTCTCTCTCTATACCCTGGAAATACTGTCTTTGTTCTGCTTTTCATCAAAGATGAATTTGGTCCACTTCAAGCTGTCTGTTGTTCTATATTTTCAAACTATTACTAGTAAGAAATTATCTTATAGTATGTTCTGTTTCAGTAAACTGTGTTTCAGAGACAGATAAAGAACTCCTGGCTGTCAGTTAAAGAGATACTAATGTACAAATGTGTATAAACACATGAATACATATATCTAAGTACATATAGGCACATATATACAAAATCAGAATTCCCACTTTCAATTCCTAATGGTACTGCTCTAATGAATGCTGCTTCTGTCACATAGTTAAAAGCACAGTGGTTATTTCTGCAGTTTCCCCCATCCCTGATTTTTTTTTCCTTGTTTCCTAATTGGTCTTAGTAGTTCAAGTTTGTTTCTTGTCAACAGTCAGTTTCATTTTTTGTTAGCACAGCCCCTCTAATTTTTCCAATAATGCAGCAGGAGATAACAAAAGTGTAGTTATTCTCAGTTGGGATTTGATTTCTTGCAGTGTTGTGGACAGAAGAGAAATTAAACAACACTTGCTGGTTCAGAACACTAAACACCAAATACCCAGACAATGGGTCCATGCAGTGCCTGAACACAGCATTAAGGTGTTTATCTTCAAGACTATGTCTTCCAGGAGGCGAGAGTGCAATATCTGTTTTTGGTGATGATGAATGTATGCACTAAACGATTAACTGACTTCCTAAGGACACAAACGGAAGAGTCACAAACCAAACCTAGGTCCCTTAGCAGCTGAACCTTTATCAATAAGATCAAATTCTTTTCAATAGTTCATGCATTCTCTATTCAAATTTAACAGGTCCCCTAGTTTCTATTTGTGTGTCCATCTGATACTGCTGGCTGTGATTTTTGAGTAACATCTTTTGAGAACAGTAAAGAGGAGGAATCTCAACTTCTAAAGGTACTATCTGTTTAGGAATTTTGTTTGGCATTACAGAAATAGGAATCAGCTACTTTTAGCCAAGCGCTTTTCTCTCAAAATGCAAATTATATTTTTGTCCAAGGCTTTGGGCTTACATATTCTGTTGATTTGTTCAAATGAAATATTTTTAGAAGATGGCAGTAGGATGAGAAAATCTTGTTGAGATAGTTGGGGCCTAGTTGTTTAGACAGTCAAGTTCTTTTGTAAGATATGAATAGATCAAGTGGCTAGAAAAAGTTTGGGAAAACATTTTAAAAATCATGGTGACCTTAATGATACTAAAATGACATGCTGTTAATGTAGATTAATTTTTAATGAGTGCATGAAAAGCCTTCATATATATCTAAAAATATAATGAACTAGTGCTTTATGGGAACTATTTGGTCTAAGGTTTAAAAGGGCATGTGTAAGAAGTGGTTCTTTGGGTTTTTCTGTAGTATTAGATTTCTTTAATAACAACAGCTCATCTGCTAGTCTAAGAAATCTGTGAATATGAAAAGACTGACAAACTGCATGAAAGCTTTTTGTTTTATCAGATTATTATTTTTAAATGTTATTTGTTTTTAAAAAGAAGACCATTAAGATGGCTCTTATCAGTTCAGGACTGGAACTTTCTATAATGAACTGTCAGAGTCAAACCCAACCGAAATAACAAGTGTTAATTAAGTTTTGACTAATGTCATGCAGTATGATTGTTGCTGCTCTGTTTTACTCTCTTCTCATTCTTTCTCCCTTTCAAGCCCAGTCAATAAGCATATTGGATGCTTCTCTCACAAGCACTTATTGCCAGCTAGAGTCAGAAAATAAGATTTTATTTTATGTGAAAAAGGCACAAAGACATGAAACAATTTGCCAGATATTTAAAAAAACAAAGTGGAGAAATGAACAGCTCTGCCTACAAATCTCAGTTCCCAGGCAGAATTCAGACCATGCATGTTTGGATAGTGTTTTTATACTGCTTCAAATTTGGAGCTATTCCATTCACTGAACACTGTAAGCTTTCAGGGATGCTGGTGTCAGGCCCCAAAGACCACATGCCCTTCATATGTCTAAGCTTGTCTTACTTTCCTTTGTAAGAAAGTGGCAGTGCATGAACAAGGTGTGCTTGATGTCAAGCCAAGAAGATCAGGTGCAGGTGAAAGCAGTGCCAGACCTACCATGGGTCAAAAAGCGTCACTGCCCAGCTGATCTGCAGCACAGGGCTGTGAGTCCCGAGCTCAGTACAGTTCCAAGCCATCCTGCTGGTTGGTTATTAACACATTTAGCTGTGTCCCTGGAAGAGGCTTACAAATGGGGCCATGATCATGAGTGGTGATAGGAGGAAAGACAGTAATGCATGAAGGGGCTGTAACAATCTCAGGTAATCCACTCATGAGACAAGGCTCCCTTTGCAGAACCGGTGTGAGTTTTTACCACTCCAAAATCAAACAGGACAAACTGGTGCGACCACATGGGTGTGGTCTTGCCCCAAAATACCATCATACCCCTGTTTTCTTCCCAAAATTTTAAGTATTGTTTATCAGCAGCAATTTCTAAAAATGTCATAGGTCTGCAGCAATCTGGTGTCATGCTACAATGAGATTTCTGTCTAAATAGCCCTTAATTTCATTCTAAAGTGGCACTGTGACTATCTTCTCTTCTGTCCTGTTGTGTCTCTGGTAAGGACACTACACTTTTTTGAAAGCTGTAGCCCAAGTGCAGTCATCAGCTCAGGCAGCAGTTGTTGTAAGAGAGAACTGGTGGATAGCAAAAAGAGGCAGTTTCAGTGACTAGAGCATCAGGAAAACAACAGACGGGTGAGCTGTGGTGGGGGTTGCGTGTGTAGTGCTTTTGTATTCATGACAACCTACTCATTTGCAAAGAGCACAGAAAATCAATCAAACTCTATACCAAACAAAGAAATGATAAATTAATCAATAAAGCCATGGGCTAATCAAATGGCACCCTCCTCAATTACTCTAATACAAAAGGAGCAATTGCTGGTTCTGGCTCCTGATTTAGAATGACAGTATTTGCAAACAAGCACCGATTCAGAGTTTAGTTAATTAAGTCAAGTGAGCTGTATGGAACAGGATTCTACTTAGTTTTTTTTGTTGGTTTTTTTGTTTTTTCAGTTAATGAGATAAATGGATTCAATTTCCCAATTTCATACACCTTTCCCAAAGACTGAATTAGAGTACATGAGTTTATACACAGCTGTACATTGTGAAGGCAGGACTACAGGTCACAGAAGAGCTCTGGTCCACTGCAGAAACTTTAGTTTTTACACTGTATAATCCCTGCTATGCATCAAAATTCAGCTTCAAAACTAGTAATCTCTATTTGTCTTGTTCATCTGTCTAGAAATTGTCTCCTTCTTCTACTAGAAATAATTCTTAGTTTCCAGATTAACTTTGTCTAAACTACCTTGTACTTAGTTCATTCTGAATTATTCAGTTCTTTCTAAAAGCTGAGTGTCTATGTTCGAATTATCTTCACTTGTGTCTGGTCTATGGTTGGGGATGCAATGGTGGGCATTTGTATCACACGGAGAATCCACCCTGTCTGTCAGAGAGAAGGCTTTGGTCACTTTCTGGTCCAAATCTTTCTCAATTTACATATGATACTGAGAAACAATATTACTCTGTTCATCTGCCATAGTATATTCCCTTGTTCACTGTTCAATTTTTATTACTGAAACAATGAGAAAATTCTTATTCCAGCTGATTGGAGTTGGGGAGGAAGGGGTTGTAAAAGGAAACAATATAGTATTAGTCTTGGGCTATTAGGATAATTTAGGTACCTGAGGTTTAGGTACCTGGGGGATCATACAAATTTTTTGGCCTTCATCCTCCCTGAGGAGGCAGAGGAATGGATTTGATTCCTCTAGACAAAGTCCCTGAGGGCTGTAGGACTGCCTGCCAGACCTGGGCTTGTGTATTCCATGGGGATAGGTCACTGCAGAGGTGCTATTTGAGTACTGCAACAGACTGTGCTTTTATATGCTTTGAGCTCTGAGATCCCTTCAAACAGGCAATGAGTGCTTTTACAGACAGAGACATCATCAGTGCTGCACCAGACTAATTGAAAGTGTTTCCTACTATCTCCTCTTGATCTGGAGGAATCTAAGATTGGGAACCAGAAGCAATATTTGCCTTTATTCTTGTCCAGAAACTTTGCTTCCACAAAGTTTTCCATGAGCTTCTTAGTTTTAATATTTTTTCTTTTCCATGAGAGTGAACCTTGAGTGAAGATAATGAGCTTCATGCATTCAAATCAGTGCTTGAGTGTTAATTAGGTCACTCTTACTAGGATGATTTATTGACCTATATTCAGTATTAGCAGCCCTTAGTTATCCTACATAAAGAATCAGTGAAAATCCCATTCATCATTCTTTGAGACATTGATAATCTTATTTTTTTCCCTCTATTTTAGGTTTGCAGACCAGATTAATAAATAATGTAATCTGAGGGTCTGATTGAGTAGTTTTTCAAGACATTGAGAGGCCTCAAAAGAGAAAATAGGCCTTGATTTTTAGGTTTTCAAAGCAGATTAACAAAGATCAGCTTTTGGAGTCTGATTAACTATTTTGAGCTGAACTGGAGGGCTTCCATTGATTGCAGTAGTCACTGGACGATATTAAATATATTGTACATAGAGAAGACAGCTGAGCTACTGATATAGGAAAAGAACTTACAAAAGTCTCCAAAGCCAGAATCAAATATCTTTGATGTTTCACAGTGTGATGGATAGCTTGTAGAAAGACAGTTTGGACTGAGAACTTTTATTCCTATACTTTTTCTTTTCTGAGTTTCAGAGTTTTTTTCAGAAGTCTTGACATGAGGGATGGGTAAACCAAGTATTAGTAGCCTTCAGATTTGTGTGTGTTTGAACATCTAACGTGACTAGTGAGATTCTGATGTTGGTCTCTGGAGCAGCCTGCAGGCCAGATACTTTCTTGTACAGACTGGGGTTATTTGTTTGATTTTTTTTTTCAATATCTAATGAAATACAACACCATGCCTTTTTCAATATGGGGGCATGAAACTGTCATGGTACAGTCTTAGAGAAAACAAAAGGAAGTAATCTTCACAAAACATATCCTTAGGCTGTGGACTTCCTTGCTGCAGTTGCTGTAGATGCTAGAAGTTTCCATGCATGTAAAACATAAGGGGACAAATTCATCGGGAAAAAAAAAAATCCTTTGATGAGTATCCCCTATGGTTTGGGAAAACCTTTAAAAGGATTGCCTGGAGGCAGGAAAAATACTTGAACTGTCATTGAATGCTTGCCATGTTCTAATATGTTTCCTCAAATAGCTGGCATTGATCAGCATTGAAGGAAAAATCTTGGATCAACTAATCCTCTATTGTGCTGTCCTTGACTTATGTGACCATGCCTCCTGTGCCTACTTAGGCCTGTGCATTCATCTTCTACCTGCATGAATTTTTTTAGAGGGTTGAATTGTCATCAAATTTGGCAGAGGGCAGAAATCTCAAATACAGCCAGCTTCTACGTATTTTGTAAAAAGAAGAGACCTGAAAGAGATTAAGGAGAATTTTTCTGTGTTAACAGCTTTTGCTAGACAGTGGAGTCCACTTAAAGGTACACTGCTATTATTGTCCAGACTTGGGAAAAGGCTTCAGAACTCACTATCTATTAGACATCAGAAAATTCAGCCAAAGACAAAGCCAACCAAATAACTCATTTAATGACCTTTCATCTCAGTGTTTTCTCTGCAGAATCAAACTGCAGAAATTTCCCTGAAAGAAAATTGCCATCTTTTTCTTAGGACCTGATCCAAATGGCAAAAATGGACTCTTGGGAGAAGTGAGGTCCTCCCTCCTCCTCATGAATTCAAGGATTATTATGCACTCTTAGCAATGATCCAGGATTGGTCTCTGCAGAGTCTCCACACCATAGCTGTTGCATGGTTCAATGCTTTATTTAGGTCTGTGGGAAAGGCTTGCAGAGAACAATCAAGCCTGAAGTTCTTCCATTGTAATACCTGAATCAACAGGAAAATTTAAAGGCTTGTTCCAGCCTATGGATAGGAATAACAAATGCATACAAGGCCAGTCTCTACATCCTTTGCAGCTTTTTTCTTAGCAGGTTCTCTGTCTGGTGTCCAGCTGAGTGCAGTGGAATCAATCTCTGCTTAGGCAGGAGGGATAGAAGCAGCTCTGTAATGGACTGGCTATAAGGAGGCAAACTGTCTGCAGTCCTGTCACCCAAACCCAGGCTTGTTGATGCTCCAGGTCCTCAACAAACCAAGCTAGGAGGATGTTCCTGTGCTAACAGCCCCTCCTGGAACTGGTGCTGCTACACTGCCCCTGCACTCTGTGAGCAGGGCTTAAAGGCCATACAGGATTTCCTGGTGGGAACAGGAACTCGACAATGTATATATATAATTTTTTAAAATTAAAATCCACCATTGCCAGCCCTTCTTCATCTCCCTTCACATCCTAGTCCCACAGTTTCCATTCTAATAAGACCAAAAGGGCATCTAAAATAAAAGCTTTTTTTTTCTCCCCTAGTGAGCTTTCTTCTCCAGCATGTTGATGCTCCTGATAACTGATCATGCCTCCTTACTTATTCATGAGAGTAATTCCGGCCTACAGATGCACACAGCTGATAGTGAGCAGCTCACTGGAGACATGACTGGACAAGAACAACTCAGTGTTACACAAGGCTGGGAACATTTGCAGTGAAAACACTTCTCTGGGAAGGTTGGAAATGGTGAGAAATGTTATCTGCTCAGGATCTCTGTATAAGTGCATATGGATTGGCATTTAGTTAAATGGGAACAGGGATGAGGGCACTTGACTTTTTCAACACCAACATAGAATAGCACCAACTAGTTATCATAAAGTAACACTGAATTTGAGCTTCATGAACTACATGTAATTAGTTATTATGTGCAAGTGTTAATGAACACAAAGAAAATGCTAATGACTGCTAATGACTTATGGAGGAAAGGAATGTCTGGGGGAAAGTTTTCTATAAGCTCTCTTGACCTCCTGTGCTGTGGAAGGATACTGGG
The DNA here is from genome assembly GCA_013400175.1 of Phainopepla nitens. Lineage (NCBI taxonomy): Eukaryota > Metazoa > Chordata > Aves > Passeriformes > Bombycillidae > Phainopepla > Phainopepla nitens. The sequence goes on from VXBQ01005200.1 coordinate 193,968, forward strand.
CTGGACACTTTTTTAAACGCAGACTGACTGTTCTCAAGTTCTCATATAACATAATGGATAATAACTTTGACTAGAAAAAAAAGTCTATTTTCCTTTCATACATTTGTGTAATAACGAAGGGAGAGAGCGAGATGGATTGGAAAATGTGCATCAAAAAAATGGCCGAAATGTGGAAGGGTTTTGGCTCTCTTCTTGAGTTGGAGATGGAGTAATTTGATTTTTTTTTGATGCATTTCTAGCTTTTTGGCCTTTAAAAAAGTTTCTAATAAAAATCAAATCTCCAAAAGAGAGCAGCAATTTCTCACAGGTGGAAAATAACATCAAAGTAGAAATGATTTTTAGAGCTGGCATTTCTGGGATGTTTAATGATAAGTCAAACTTGCCAGAACAGAGAAAAGCTAAAAGCTGAGCTAATGCACAACAGTCAAAGATTTTTCCCTTGACTACCACAGCTAATATTATCAACTAACCTGCATGTTCCCTGCAAAGAGCAGATGGGAAAGCCTCAGTTAATGATCACATATACAAGCTTGGGAATCTCTCTTTTGCAAAAATGCAGATAATTCAGGTGAAAATTTTTATTCATATATATACTTATGAGTAACTATTAAGTGAAGGTCAAATTCATTGGATAGAATCCTTCCCTTCTTCAATTTGGAGTTACTCAAACAGCTGAGTCATGATGGACGCAAAAATCTGGTGGTGCAATGAGTAATTAGGAGGAAGAAATCTGAGTCAAGAGATGTAGGGTTACCTGGGACAGGTCTGGCTTGCTGATGGATAGCGGGGGATGACTTGCAGTTAGACCTGGTACTGTTTGTATTCTGTGGACCAACTGGGCACTTAGGTTCATTGCCAGATTTTGGAAAAAGATGGTTAAAATCCTGCTGATCCCTCTAGTGCTGCACCAGCAGAAGTGAGCAGCCACTGTGAGTAAAAGTAGAATTCAGCCCCCTCAAAGACTTTAAATAAGAAGCAGAATGAGAATAAGCACAGAAAGAAAAGAAATTGCAAGCATGAAATGGAGGAGCTGCAGAAGGACTTCTCTGAACACATTATTTTAATGTAGGGTCTGAATAGGTCTCATATCTGGCAGAGGGGTCTGTGCAGACTCACAGCACCTCTATGCAGGAAAAGACAAGAGCAAAAAGAATATTATGTAGATATTTGGTTTTAGTCCAATGGTTAGCAGAGACCTACCTCCTGGACCCCTCTCAGGAAGCCTGTTCCCAGTCCTCACATGGACATTCTGCTTGCTAAAAAAAAGTAACATCTTTTAAAAGAGAAACCTACGCAGTAAAATGAGAATACGGAAAGGCCAGTTGTTAATGCTGACTTGAAAGAGAGATTTGAGGGAAGCAGAGATTATTTTTGGTCTTCCCATTAAGAGTGGTTTTAAGATTTCCTGTCAGTATTGGGATATAGCATTTATTAAATTAGCAACTGCTTCTGGTTTGTGTGGAGGACATACTGCTGGTTTAAGAAGCTCATTAGCGATATTTGTTGAATTTATATTTATTCCCAGAATCAATACTTGTAACATACTAATTAAATCATCTGTTTAGGATGCCCCATGCTGTACCAGAAGGAGTCTGTTCCCATCACGACACATGCAATATAGCATTTAGTTCCCATTATTATTAATGAGCACTGCAGGCTTAATTCCTGACGTGAGTCTCTGAGCAGGCATGCACAGCCTCATCCGTCTGCTGAACGTTTTAAGCAGTGCTTTTTCCAGCACTCAGGATGCATTAACCCTCCTGGTGCCTTTGCTTTGGGGTTCTGAATGGACTTCAACAGCAACTCCAAAACCCACGAAGCTGCCTTCATTATCTTGGTGAACCTGAAGGGGTTCAAGGGGAAAGGCACAGGGGCCTTTCCAGGGAACACAAAGAGACAAGTTGGATGTAGTGGACCTATGGAACTGCATGGAAGAGCAAGAGCATTCACATTTCCTCACATGCCTGGAAGCCGGGTCATTTTAAGAGGAAGATAGTGCTTCTGACTGTTGGTTGTCTTGGCCTCATGTTAAAATAATAATAGTTTTAATGATTCCCTGTTGTCAGTATTCTTTATTGTATCATGAAACATTTTATGACTGTAATTTCTTTAATTGTGCTAGGATACAGCTTTCTGTCCTGGAATTTGGCTGCTGAGCTGTCTTTCCTCAAGGGAAGAAGATGTGCACTGGTGTCTGTAAGTCCCAGCTTGCAGCTGCAGTCCCTTTCAAGACAGATTTCTGCAGCACTTCTGCCAAGCCCTGACCAGCAATTGCAAGAAATGGGTTCAACATTCAGTGGTTGTTAATTCATCAGCTCCAGTGGCCCCCTTGCTGAAAATCAGGAAGCAGAGCCAAGTCTCTGCTGTAATTGCAGAGGTTGGGTGTGTGTGGGAATCGCTGTTGACCTGGTGCTTGCTTCTCCCACTGCAATTCCTTGCTCCCTTTTTGCCTTTGTCAGAGTGGTAGGGGTCATTTCTTCTTTACGAAATTTTGGATTTCATGGATGAACCTTACTGCAGCAGGGATGAGTGGCCTCTTGCTCCAGGATTTGTGGCAGCTTCAAGCTTTTACTAATTACTGCAGAAATATAAATTCCTCTACCATGACTAGACCTTAATTGACAGTGGTACATTTTATATTATTAAAAAAAATGCATGTGGTTGTCGCTGGGCTCATTAATCCCTCTTCTACCTCACTCTTTGTTTCTCTCAAATGCTCAAACAGGCTCTTTGGGGCTTCCTTCGCTCTAGGAGTTTCTGGAAATGGCTGAAGCTCAGGGTGTCTGGCAGATATGTTCCTTTGAGGTCAGGAGAAACCATATACTGCTGAAGGTGCTTGGACCAGGCAGCAAGTCTGAGCACCACAGGTGTGAAAGTGGGTACCCAGAGAGCCAAGGGATGGCCCTTTGATGGTCACAATTGGTCTGAGAATACTGACTGGGATGATGGTGGTGTTGCACTGCACGTGTGGGAGGTGGGAACATGGTGGGACTGGCTGGAGGAGCAGATGTGTGACTCTCAGGGCCTGTGAAATGGTGAATTTCCACTTAGACTAAGCATAGTGCAGGCAAGATTTCTCCAATGTTATCACAGGCATGCAGTTTCTGTTCTGCAGTTGGCTCACTTTAAATCAAGACTTTAGGGAACATAGTATGGGCTGTGCTGATGTACTAGTTGCAAAATCCATAACTTTTAAGTGATGGGTTAATGAGGAAAATTCAGAGTTAAGATTTTTCATCCTGTCTTTATGAAGGTTGCTCGAAAATTGGGAAAAACAGAAACTCAGCCAGAAGGGGTACAAATACTGTGGGTTTTGTATGTTTTGGCTTGTGCAGTGCCTTTGTTCGAGGGTGTTTGTGCGTTAAACCCAAAATCTACTGTTCTCTGGGGAATTAGACCACTGCCTTTGATTAACCAGTGTGACTATCTGTCATGAGGCCAGCAAAGGAGCTATGGGCACTTCACCAAATTCTCTCCTGGTATTTCTAGGATTTCTATGAAGTTCATCCTGAAGATCTCATTTCACTATGATGAGGGCATATGAGGGAATGAATGTATTTTCAGCCTCTTTTACCTTGCTTTCACTGGTTGCTTTTTCAAATTCCTTCCTGTTCTTCCTCTTTCTTTCCTTTCACATAATTCTTAATATTAAAAAAAAACCCCAAGCCAGCCCTGCCTGATGCAATTTGAGGCAAGACCAGCACATTTTATTAAGCACTGCAAAACACTTAGCGGCACGAGGGTTTTCATGTGTAATCAGATGCAGCAATTGGCTTGATTGCAATTGCTTCTGGGTCTGTTGCACAGAAGCACCTGATTAGATTTTAGCAGTGCTGCCAATTCCGGAGGAGCTTTCAGCCTCGCAATGTGAACAGGCCTGGGGGAAATCATGTACCTCGTCCTTAGTGCCTCCACCTGGAGAAGGGAGAGGAACAGTTGGGTGGGAAAACCAGATGAATTTCCAGCTCCTCTGCCTGCCCAGTTTAACACTGGGAATTGCTTCCTTGTTTTTCTTTCAGTTTCTCCGTGGTTTTGGAGAGCTTTATGCCAGGCACTCCCTCCTTGACCACAGAGTGCTATGGACTGTTGTGTAGTGTCTGTGCTCTGCTGTCACACCCACACCTTGGAGAGGTGGATGAGCACTGCCAGGCAGGGAGGGACCCTTTTCCTGACTCTGTCTCTTTGTGTGGATGGGTAGCAGGCAGCAGTGCTCACCTGAACAGAAAAGCAAGCAGAGGTGGTGTTGGGGAGCAGTCAATGCTGGAGGTTGCTGGGTAGCCTCATGGCCAGGACTGTGCTGTCTGTTCGTCCACAGTAATAAAATGCAGGGGATGTTGCACATCTCTGAATCCCCAAAGTGAGACTCTTGATCTCAGCAGATTAGAGCTCTTCAGCTCAGATGAGAGGTGAGCCCTTGAGAGGGTGTTGTGTTGTTCCCAGACCTGGTGGGTCGGGTGGTACTGCACTGTGCAAGTGCCTAGGAGTGGGGCTGTGGCAGCAGTGTGCCCCCCTCTCAGGCACTCTGGGGACTTCTGAGACACAGGGCCAGTGGTGGATGCAGTCATTTCATCTGGAGACTGGGAGAAGTCTTTGAAAAGGTATCTTTGGGCTGTGATAAAAATCAAATTTTTGTTGAATGCTTTTGCTCTGGAAAATCTCAATTCTGAACTATCAGATTGATGAATAGTGACATCTATGATCCAAACAAATGTTGATGTTCTTGGCATTTCTGAAATGTCAGTGCAAAGCTAAAATCCTCTTATTTGACTCTTCTTGACTAAAAAAAATAGATCATCAAGTTGAAACGAAGTTTTCCTGTGAAAAATATCACCTGTAATTAAAAGAAAAAAGCAGACTCTTTTCTTTCATGAAGGAAGTACTTTATGAAAATAATTCAACCCATTGTAGGGTGGTAAATTCAGTATTCTTCACATCACACACCACCCTACATGTTATTTGAGGGAGTACAACTTCAACATCAGACTTTTTATTGCCCTGGTGGAGATATTTTTAAAAACCCAGATTTATACAGGTAAAATGCTCTGAAAATCACCCACCTTCTGGCTGTTTCCAGTTTGATGTTCAGAAATGCCCCGTGGCTCTGGAAGCTCTTGATGATTTCCAGCCACTGAGTCCCACTCTGGGAACTCATATCTGCCCCTGCCAGTGAAACTGATGAAAATTCTGCCTGAAGAAAGTTTGCGGCACTGGACTTGCTCCAATTTGTTTTCCATCATGTATAACAAAGTGCTTATTTACTTTTTTTCACTTTGCCCAGCCTGGACAATTAAACCCCTGAGTCATTTTGCTTTTATTTCAAATCAGTTTCATTCTCTGATTCTCTGAATTGCCCAGAGTTTTATAACAGATATCAGAAGGGAAAAAGGTCCTTAAAACCCCTGAAGATGTTGAAATTCATATGCTTGAATTTATAGTGCTTCAGGGGCTGTCCATTAATTTGATGAATTCCTTGAGTTCTCTGTGTATGTGTGTGTGTGTTCTTATTAGTATTTTTAGCAGCAATGGGACATATTAACAGTTGTTCACCTCTGGAGAACAGAGCTGTTGTCGTGAAGCAGCAAATGCAGCTGAGCAATGTGGACAGCCCTGAACCTGGGACAGCAGATGAGCCTTGGCTGAGATATGATGGCAGAAATGTTTGTGGGGAAATAGCTGTCCACATTTAGCACTGAGGGCTTGCCTAAGGCAGGTGAGATATACATCTCATTCACACCAACAGGAGTAAGTGAGAATTAAAAGCTTTTTTGGGCTGGGAGCACTTTTTAAATACTACATTTAGCAGCTGGTGATCACAAGCATAGCAAGGATTCATACTTTCCCCATCAATCTAGCTGCATCTAAGGATTCTGCTTCTTTCTTTCCATGCCTGGGACCACTTTCAGCACAAAGTTCTGTTGCATTCAACTGTTAGATTTTAAAACTTTCAACCTGAGAAGAGTTTGCCAGAAACAAGCAAATGTAAGATGTATGTAAGAACACAAGGGTGGATTAGGTGCTCACAGGTTTATAAGTAAAAGTATTTCCAAACAGTTGCAATTTGTTGACTTCTAAGCATTTCCCACGGAGGCTGAAGAGGTGCTTTGAAATTCTGCATGTGTGGTTACTGTACAGCACACATGACCTTTTACTTTGCCTCTTTTCACAGGTGCTTAGGAAGTAGCTAAACTGTGAACCTTGGGATGACTGTGAGTAACTTTCAGCTTTCAAAGCTGGAGATAAGACTTAGAAATTAACCCTTGACAACAGGAAACAAACAGCAATTAATATTCCTTTATTTTATATTTTATTTCAAAATCTCATATGCTTTTTGGTTTTGCTTTGTTTGCAAGCATGGATCTAAAAATCCTGTTTGAGGTTTGGCCCTTTCAATCCTCCTTACAGAGAGCAGAGGCAGCTGTGATAGGGATGATAGCCAGTTTTCCATCTCTGGAGAAATCAGGTGCTAACATAAATATAGCCATGTATTCATCTCCAGAGCACCAAAGCCACATAATTCAGTTTCTTTCAGCAGTTATGTATTTAAATAAATACTCTGATTGAGGAGATGCAGTGCCCTGGGCCCAAATATTGTACAAACTCTGAACTTGAGTAGAAGGTGCAGGGACAGACAGGATCAGCAGATGGGATCCAGGCAAGAATCCTGGGAGCCACTACTGAGCATAAAAATAGGGACCTGTCATGACATATGCAAAATTTATTCATTCCTAGGAATTATTCCTCCTCTTCCTCTCCTAGATGACTCTCTGTGTGACACCAAGTGGGCAAAAGATTCTGGAAGCAATTCTGGTTCCTTGTAGCTAAAACTAATGCTGCTGTGAGACATCTATCCTCCATCACTATTGGATTTTCAAGATAGGCTATGAGCAGTTGTTCCCCTTACATGTTGATGACCACTTTTGGGAGGAATTTTAGAGAGTGCCCCAAGTCAGTTTAATTCAAGTCACAGTCTGAATTCAGTAACATCTTGTTATTGGAAAGAATAGATTTCCAGACCAACACAGTACCCTGGAGAAAAAAATAACTTTTGCACCCCCAAACCACAGGAACTTGAACTCTGGGGAAGCAAAGAGTGGCATCAGGCTGTCGTGCCATGTCAGGAGCTCATTCAGTTCACTGGGTGCCACAGCTTCCTCAGCCTCCAACAACAAAGCTGAAAGGCAGGTCAACTCCCTGTACAACACCCCCATGCCAAAGGATTTTGTTCTTCCACAGGAAGCACATTTCTTCTGCCTCTCAAAAAAAAAGCCATGCTGTACCCACAGAGTGTTCTTGACCTTTTGACAAAAAGCAAAGAGATGAATCTTGGAGCATGGGCTTGCTGTGCTGCATCAGGGACTAAGCAAACAAACAGCCTGTCTCAGGGGAGGCATAGCCACGTCCAAAGAAACCCGGGCAACAGAGCCATCCCCAGTCACTTTGTATTTGCAGCCCACTGCCTGCCCAGGTTACAAAACAGTGAATAGTTCTTTCTTCCTTTGATTTTTAGAGATCTTTGGTTCTAATTCCTTGCTGTGAGCATAGCATTGTAAGTATCTTGGTGAAAGCTGGGTCTGCAAACTACTTCCTCCACAGTGTGAGACACTTCATTAACTGCAAGGGAAAGACAGAAATGGTACAGGAGAGATGAGGGGCAGGTCTGCATTCTACTGATGGGATTGCAATTAGCAACTTCAGCTGTCTGTAAGACGAGAACTTGGCAAGCTGGGATGTTTTCAGGGCTTGGCATTAGGAGGAAAAAAGCAAGAGAGAGAGAGGAAAAAAAAAACCAAAAGGAAGAAAAGGGAGAAGTCCAGGTCAAAAGTATAATATAAGAGAACATAAAGCCAGCATTTTCCATCTCGTTGTTATACAAGTCTTGTCTGAGCCTGACAGACAGTCTGTGCTGCTCCACAACAGAAGTGACCCATATTACTTCTTTATTGTTTAAACAAAGGAAGTCGCCAATTAAAATATCTTGAGTTTATTTCAGCACTTAGCACTCTGGGAGCCTCATTGATTGGAAGGGAAGTCTGCTCTGTTGTGAAGCAATACACTCCTTTCATGTACATCCTACTTGTCCAGCTTGTGTTAGGAAACGTGTCAAATCACAGATATCAGATATATAGCAGAGACTCAATAGATCATCTAATCCTGCCCCTCCACCCCAGAGGCTGTTCCAGGACGATGTTTTTCTACACAGTTCATAAAACCCTTCTGCAAGAGTCATCACACTTGCCTGAGCTACCTGGTTCCTAATTCTCCTGATATCTAATTTTAATCCCCATTGCTGCAGTTTACACTCACTGTTTTTGTTCTGATGGGTTCAGGCGGATGTTACAATACAGAGTTGGGCAGCTGTTGGGTGAACAGTCTCCTTTCCAAAGCAGAGCTAGTTCTAAAGTCAAAGCAAGAGTCTTTCTTTCCTTGGGTGACAACCGTTAACTTATTTGAATATCATTATCAGATCTTCTTTCCTGTCCTCTAAACAGTTTGGCATCCACTGTTCAGATATTCTTTGTAGGTCACATTTGTTAGTTTGTGTTTACTGGTCTTTTCTGTGTTATTAGTCACAGCTGCGTATCTGAGAGATGTTGTCATAGATATGTGCACGCACATAGACAGATAATTTTGATGAGTAGATGAAGAAAACCAGAAGTCTTTCCTCGGCAAAATGATTCAGTAAAGTGAACATAATTCTGCAAGCTCTGAGTAGCAGGCTGAGTTGTGCAATGTGAAATGTAATGAAACATTAAGGGCAGAATGCTATCCAGCCATTACAAGCAGCTGTATCTTGTAGTATGACAGATGTAGCAGTGTTATTGATATGGCAACAGAGCCTGTGCTTGTCTTTAACCATTTCAGCAGGCCCTGGTGAAGGTTCAAGTCTCTTTTCAGAGCACATTGGCCTACTTGTCTGGTTGGCATTGCTGTGACTTAGACCACCAGTGTTATTTTAACCTACTATCTCACCCAGCTCTTTTGCTTTGCTAATAAAGTGACTTTGAGGAAATAGACTGTGAGCAGGAAGCAGCTGGAGCTTTTTGCAGGATCACGGACAGGTTGCACCTTGGATCCTGGCTGTGAGCAACAGGGATCACTTTTACATGTTGATTGACATGGTTGTTCAGATATCTTGATGGACAGGAGAATTGGCCCACAGTAATCCGGCTGAACATAGCTCTGAAATTGCAAGACAAAGAAACAAAGAAGTCAAACTGCAGTGCTAGTTTATTTATCGAGCAGTCGCCTTATCTGTAAGAGCTTCCTTGCCCCAGAGTGTCCCACAATGCAACTACTTCTAAAAGATAACATCATTTTAACATTTGCATGTTTGTAGTGTGGAAGAAATCCAGATATAGATCAGGCTCCATTGTGTCAAGTGCTGGAGAAACACAGAGAAGGGAATTCAGTGATTACAGACTAAGCAAACAGAAAGGATAATAGAATGATACATATGAACTTAATACAACAAAGATACAAATCTTGCGAAGCAGTGAAAGCTACTTAATGTTTACATAGTTTTGGGGAGTTTCTATGGCACAGGATTGTTGTTAAGAAGCACCCAAGGAAGGACGATAAAGCAGCTGCCATAAATCTAGCAAATTCTAGTAGCTGCTCTGTAAGGATTGTATTTGTCACAGTTAAAATAGATTTTAAACAAGCTCAGACACATGTACAGTTACAACACCAATAGTAAGTGGGCAGGTACTGTCATGTCTTATTGGAAAGATATTTTTACTTTTATTTTACTTGTTATGTTGTTAGAAAGTGGTCAGGACCTGTAGCCAGTTCTGGGACCCCTAGAGCATATAGAACAGTCCTGAAATGGGAACTAAGAACATAAAGTTGATTAGCAGTTGGCTTGAATCACTGCAGGGGGGTTCACATGCTGCCATTAGAATATGCTTAGACCCCTGCAAACCGAAAGAAGTTGAAAAATCATTAGTGTGGAATGAATAAACAGGGAAGAGTTGAACTTCTTGTTTTCATTTTCCCCAGCAGATGTTTGGTTGTTGAGGCACCAGAGCACCGGGTGCTGGAAGAGGCGTTTATGAATGACCTGCTGTCCTGGATCGGTGCCTCTGGGGTGCCACCAAGCTGTGCTGAAGGCACAGCAGCTGGTGTGTCACCATGGGGAGCTTGGGGTAATGGCTGTCATTTGCTGGACTGGTGGGAGTCACGATGGTCTTCTGCTCAGGCGCCACCTGGTCCCTGCCACACGCCATGGAGATTGATATAAATCAAACCCTTTCTGCATTTGAGAAAACAAATGGTTGTTTTCAAGTACAAGGAAGGAAGTGTCAGAGATGCAGCCCTGACAGGCTGGCAATGAGCTGGGGGCTTGTTGTGCTGCTTGAGCTGAATGCTGAAGGAAGTCATGAACACATGAACACATCTCTGGGAGCATTGGAAGAGTAATCAAAGGCTAGAGCAAGACAAAGGACATATCTCTTATTGTTTATGTGAGCTTCAGGCCAAAATAACAGCTAGGGATGAGATGTACTCTGCCTCTGAAGATATGCAGGCCACATGTCACCCAAGAAAGTAGCTTGTAGTGAACAACCATTTACAGGCTTCCAGGAGACAGGAGATCTTTAATCCTATCATATGTCTCATTTTGATTTAGTGAACCTTGACAAGCAGGTGGATCAAATGGTATCCTTCATCCTTTTTGCTGATGGTCTAGATTTGCTTTTTGTTTATTAAACATAGCATCAAAGTGTGTCTGCAAGGTTATGGTTAGTCTTTTCGAGTCGGTCTCAGGGGTGAGAGAACAGAAAACCAACAGTATTGGATGTTCATACTCCTTGGCAAATTCAGGGCATATAGGATTCTTGTGCCCAGTACTAAGCAGGACATCCAGGACCTTTGTCTTTGAATGGAAAATAAAAGTGATAAGGAAGAATTCTCTATAGAGTGCATTTTCCAGGACTCTCATTTCTCTATGTGATGTCTGCTGCCTGAAAACAAAATGCTAAGATTGTCTCATCCCATCTCTGGCAGGAGCTTAATCAGAATAGTCAGTGACTCTGCTATGGATATTTCTACAAACACTAACAAAAGGGACAGGTGCAGATGGTTCAACAGCAATCAGATCTACATTCATTTTTGTACACACTGTTAAAAAAAAAAAAACACAAAAAAAGACAACAAATAAAAGAGAAAAATATAATTTCTCTTTTGATAAATCTGTATTATTAAAGTTCTCCAGTGTAAATCACTCATGAAGCATTAATTTTTATGCCAGTCAAGGAAAATTAAGTGGCCTAATCATAGTACATGTTCACCACTTCAGGAATCGCAGCGCTTTTCCTGTGTTTGGTTGGAGGCTATTCCATTTGGCTGGATTCTTTTGACACTGCTTTGCCTGTGTGTGCAATTAAAAGACTTTTTTTTTTTATTAACCAGTTTTTACATTACACTCAGTGGCCCCGTCACACAACTAAATGACCCGTTTAACAAGCATGATAAAATCCTCATTAGGGCCTATTATAGGATTTAGTGGAATCTTCCTGCTTCACTACAGCACAAGCCTAATCTAATTAACTCTGCCACTTAATTCTCTCCCTCCCTCTTCTTGCTGTTTATTGGGCTTTTTGTGGAAAACAGATCCAAGGAACACAATTAACGTAATTTATCCTGGAAAATCCCCAAACATTAGCAAGCTACAAATGTAATTGGAAAAGGCCTCACAGAGTTCATGCATACTAGGCAATTACTCCAAAACTACAGCACTGCATATTATCATGTTACTTCTTATTATACTTTCCCAAGATGAGCAAGGAGGTAATTCTAATGAGTGCATTTGAAGCCATAATTAAGGGTCATCTTTGGGCTTGAATAGCTTTCATGTTTAATTGAGGAAAAATGTGTGCCTTCAGGAATGAGGCATTTCGCTAGGATGTGCAAAACGTAAAGGAACTGAATATTCTGTTCCTGAGCTCATTGGTATAAATGACTCTGCTCTTCAGAAATGAAGATGTGGACAGTTGTTGAGACTCCTAGTTAGATACCTGTAAGGTGAGGCTGCTGTCTGGATGAAAAACTTCTGACACTTCTGTGTTAAAATAGGTGACTGGTATGGGAATATGGCCCAAGATGCAAGTGGGAGTGTGGTCAAGAGGTGGGTGATGGTGTAGAAACATACAGGTCTTGCCTAGCTCTTCATTTTAGTCTAATTTCTAGTGCTTTTATGTTAGAAAAATGAGAAAGAAGCCAAATTAGCTTATCATTTAGGGACAAAGGTAAATAGGCACAAAGGGCTGCCTAAGTCATCCGTTACTTAGAGGGAGTTGATTTGATGGATATTTACAAATAAACCATCTGTGGACATTGACTTCCTCCTCCTGGAAGAAATTAGCCAAATCCTTTGGCTAAACAGAGCAGCAGTCAAGTGTGACAAGCAAATAATTAAAGCATAGGATGAAGCAGAATTCAGTCCACATCTCCCATCTTTCTCTGAAATGACAGAGGGGAATTTTTTAGTCTTGTATGGATTTGGTCTCTTTTGAAGTTGTCAAATCAGGGCAAGCTGCCTTTTGGGCAATGTGCTTTCATGCCACTCTGAGTACTAGATGGAATTATCTCATTTGCATTGTGCAGGGAGTTGGACAAGATGACATGACATTCCCTTGGAATTTTCAGTACTACATGGTATTAATCTTTCTTATTAGCTTGGCCCTGGTTTTTTGGAAGCTTGACTCCCAGGAAAGTTCAAAAACTGATTTCCTTGAATGTAGAAAGCTTTTGAAAAATTAGACATAGTTGTTGCTGTTCCTTCTAGAAACCCCACTTTTGGTCTATCTTCTCTAGCACACCTTCCTCTAAGAACAAGAATTTGTAATGATGCAACCTGAGAATACTCTGACACTGAAACACTAGTGGAAAGGATTGGAAGCCAAGGCTGAGCTATAAAACAGCCTCCTTACCAAGGAGTAAGGGAGTTATTGTGTCTGAGCCAAATTCTTCAATAAATCAATGCATTTTGAATAATAATAATTATCCATGTGGTGAAGAAAACCCTTAATTAGTTTGCAATGATCTGAGAGGCATGGTGTGCCCACACACAGCTGCTCTGGCATGTGTGGATCAAATCAACAAGAATGTCTCAAGTATTTTTTTTTTATTTTTTTGGGGACCTGGTGTCTAAAAAATGGAATTAACAGTAAGAAAGATGCATTGCATATTGCCTGGCTTTGTGGAATGTCTGCTGATGTGGAAAAGGATTGCTCCTATCAGTTCTCACAAACCATCTCAGGACAGTGAGCGAGATTTGACAGTCTGGTACAGAAGAGGTTGATACACTGGGGGCAGGTCACAGGCACATCCCACTGCCTGGAGTTAAGCTCTGTCCTCCCCACTGATCCTCCTCCTGAGCTTGGAGACTGAGTTTGCCCTGGCTTGCTGTTTTGAAGGCATGCACCAGAGTCAGAGCAAGCATTCTGGGGCCAAAGAAAGACACAGCTTAGGTGCTCAGCAGTAGGTAGGACTAGGTGACCTCCAGAGGTCCCATCCCACCAACATTTCTGTGATCCTCTGTATTTTTTTGCTAAGTAGGCTCCCTAACAATAAAATTGATGTGTCTATTTATTATCCTTGGAATGGGTCTAAATAAGTTGAAAGAAAAAATGCTTTGATATTTAAACTAGTTAGTGCTCTCCATAAAAGCAGGTTTTTTTTATACTTCCAGCTTTGTTTTGTTTTTCAGGTTAAGTAAAATACTGGTATGAATTCACATTACAATGAGGTCACTGAAAATACAGTTGTGGTAAGCCAATAGAATATAATAATCTGAGTGCTTTTGTGAATTCATAATTGCTGTATTTACCTAATTAATGATCATGTTAATTAGGCTTTTAAAAGATAAAAATAATAGCCACTTTGAGTGGTTTCCTAGGGTGATGTTGTAGGAGCCGCTGTTCATCTTATTTCTACTGTATTGGGGCTGGAAATAAGATAAAGCTTCCTGTCATTAGCGCTAAGGTTGATTTGAGCTGTAAAGGAAACTGTCTTATATTTTGTTTGTTTGTTTTTTCCCTGTGCAAACACAATTCCTGTGATAACTTAGTGTGAGACTACTAAATAAACAGCTTCATAAAGAAAAGGAATTGGAAACTTCCTTCAACAATGAAATGGATCTGCATTCACAGTCACCCTGGGATGGAGCATCATGGGCGAAAAACATGCCAAAGGATGTGCAAGTACTAAACTATGGCAGCTTCATGCTCTGCAATGTGGTGATGTTTGTTACCAATAAGCAGGTGTGTTCACAATGTGATCATACCCTGGCTCATGCCAGGCCAAAAAATGTCCCAGTAATTCTTGCTGGAGTCATCTCTGAAGTGAGAAAGGAAGATGTCCTGGTTTATTATGGGTATGACTGTAGAAAAGAGTCCTAAACAACACCATATCCACAGCTGGGCTCAGCAGGAGTGGGCTTTGCCGTCTCTCTGAAGTACATTGCCTGCTTGGTAATTACAACTTGGATTTTGCATTGGAGGATGTATGTCCAAGGCAGTGTGATTGGAGTGCTCGGGCAGGGATCTTCTTGGCAATGAATGAAACTGGCATACCAAAACAGCAAGGAAAAGGAAGCTGTAAGTAAAATAGGCCACCATTCTTGTCCCCCATTCACTGAGAAAAAATTTCTGGCCAGCCCAAGCAAACCCCTACATCGCAAGTATTGTGGTAGGCACTGGCTGTTTGTGAGAGCAGTCTGAGCAATGTGCTCCGGGGGAAGGGGTCCCTGCCTGCCCCTGGCAGGGGGTTTGGGACGAGATCATCTTTAAGTTCCTTTCTGACCCAAACCATTCTATGAGTTTATTAATACCTGCAATTGGTGGATGGCTCTTTGAAAGGGAGTGGTCTCTGGGCTTTCTGGAATTTCATCTGAAGTCAGCTTTAGACTGCTCCAGAGCAATTGGTAAAGGAAGCCCCTGGAACAACTACAAAAAAATGAATGGGGCAGCAAGCTCACTGACAGCTGGCATCAACAACTATCTCCCTTTAGGTAAGCACAGCCACAAAGCCCTGGAGAGAGCTGATACTTCCTTCTGAGGCAGAATTTCATGTCTCACTCCAACTTTCCTCTTTTTGCTGGGAACATGAAAGCATTTGGGTTTCAAACAAAAGTGGAGCATAAAGAATTACTGGAAACCATTTTGGCATTTGCTGGTGGACACAAAAGCACAATGCAACCAGCCTCTGCTGGGAGCCTCACATCAGACAGCCCTGCTGGAGTGGAAGCTTTGGCTTCAGCTGGGCTGGCCTGTGGTTTGTGGATCTAGATGAGTCAGCTTGGAGAGGTTTGCCATTAACATGGGTACAGGGAAATGATGTCCACACTGGGAGTAACATTGCCTTCAGCTTGGAAGACTGAGCAGATGGAAACCCTTGGAGCTAATGTTGTCAGAGCGTGTGTGCTCTAAGGGGGTCATTTCCAGATTGTTTTATGCCTTTTAGTCTTCTGGTCTGACTGTTTCTTAATTCAGAAGGTCAAAACCCCCCTGCTGTAACTATCTGTTCTGATATTTTGTGTTTGGTAGAGCAGACTGCTTCACTGTTTTGACTCTTGTTTCATCAACAGCTTGACTGGAAAAGCTGTCCAGTCTTGATTCCAGGTCTCCCAGTGATAGAAAATCATCACAAAGTGCAGGCAATCATAGCTCTTAATTACTAGAACTGTTATGTGTTTCATTCTTGTTATCTCACTGCAGTCTCTATTTGTGGGATTGTTTTTGTACCAACCTACTGACTTGAAGAGTGCGTAACCAGGCATTGTTTCCTGGATAATTACTGGAAGGAAGACAGTAACTTTTGCCTTGGCCATCTCAGCTCTGAAGGCTGACAGCTTGTCTCTCAGGTGAGAGCACTGAAGGAAGGCAATTTAACTATATCAGTGAAATTAACGGAGGCATGGGAAACAAATCTACTAGGAGCCATGTCTGCCCCTAAAAGGCAGGAGCTGATGGTCAGGTCTTCATTTTTGCAAAAGCACGGACAGCTGTCTGATGAAAATGGGTTGTGATTTGTTGTAACTGGAGGGTAAATAAGTGAGCTCTTGTTCATACATGCCAATTTCTGCCAAGCTGACTCAGCCTAGTCTGTAGTTTTCTGTAGGGGTACCTTACACTCAGCAGGCTTTAAAGACCACACTGTTTTGGAGGACTCTGTGGGTATGTTTGAGGGAAGGCAGCTGTCTGTGGAGGCACTCAAAGTAAACCATTTCCCTGTAAAGAAAATGAGGGTTGGTCTCCTCTGGTCTCATTTTCTGAAGAGCACAGAGCTTTCATGGCCCTGCAGACTCAATGTGACGAAAAATTCCTCCACTGTGGAATCTCTTTCTTCTTATTCGATTTCATTTTATGGAAAGAAAGTTGAAATAACAAGGAATTCCATTTTAACTCATCACCCCAACCTTGGTCTGACTAATATTTTTGATTTAAGCCCTCAGAGTGTTTCAGTTTTTGTGATAGCTTTTTTGGTTTGCTGTTTGCTGACATTATAGTGGGGAATGACTCATATTCTCCAAACTGTGAGGGAGGGAATGCGCAAGGTTTTGTTCCCACTGGCAGACTGTGGAATACACAGTAATTTGAAGTTCTGTCTCCCAAAGCAAGAGTAGACTCAGGCACTAGAAAAAATGGCTAGTCTATTTTTCTGCTTAAAAATTAGCTTTTAAAAATAAATGTACCAGTTTGCTGGGGAAAAATAGTTTTTGATAAAAATGTGAGTACCATGAAGACTGATTTTTTTTCTAAGTTAGCAATATGTCTGTAGTACCTCCAGGCAGCTGTAGTTCAAACCTTGTTTTCTCCTAAGAGAAATGAAATCAATGACACTTCCCATGATGCCAAATGATGGAACAGCAAGAGCTCTTGAAAACTTGCAATGAAAGGCTCAACTTGCTTTTTAATGAGTTTAGTGACTATAACTCAGTTTCCCTAGTTGTTGAAGTAGGTGCAACCACTATACCACTGGAGTACTCCATAAGACATGGCTAGCTAAATCTTGCATTCTGTTTCTGAGCGAAAATTGCCATTTCCTTGCCATCACCACATTTGGGAAGCATGGCCAGGTCAAAGAATGGCACCTTTAATGGTTTTAAATAAGTTCCCTTGAGTACCAGTAATGCTGTGACTGCAAGAACTTGCTGCAGGCATTTGCTTCTTCTCAGCGTGGGGGACAAGAGCCACCAGATCTGGAAGGTTGCTTCGTGCATGGTCCCTTGTTGGACCTTTTGCTGGCTGGGACAGGGCATGAGGGTGCTGAGGCTGTGGCTCTCTGCTGGAGTGGCTGCTCTGGGTGATCTCTCTAGCTGAGAGAGTGCCTCCCGTGAGACCTCTTTGAGACGGGCCAGAATTGTGTCTATTCCATCTTTTCCACACCTCAGAATGTGACTTTCCTGCCCCTCATTTTGCTGCCCTACTTGACTGCTGCTTTGCTTTGCTGGAGCTCAGGGTCAGCCTTTCCTAGGATTCAGCCTGGGCTGCGAAAGCCAGCCAGTTGACATGGACACTCACACACATCAGGAAAATGTCACTCACCTCTCCCTCTACAGCCTTGCAATATAGATGTATCCTTAGTGAACTTGCAAATCAAATTGAATTTCTTTCTCCTGCTCAAGTTATAAGGAGATTTTGTTTTTAACTGACAGGTGCCACTTTGAATTTCAGTGGCGAAGCTCAAAATAGTATGTATGTAGGTCAAGCACGGATTACTCCATTTACAAACTTGATTTGGGAGAATATCTTCTCAGAAAGCTTTTCTGCATTCTGAGGTATATGTAGACATTGCCATAGGCTAAAATGAATCAAAATGTTGCCAGAAACAGTGTGAATGAGGTGTCTAGTCTCTGTTTCATAACTGCAAACAATTTTTTGATTAAAAAGAAAGAAGAGGCCTAAATGTCTCCCTCCTGCTTGTGTTCTTCTTCAATCCCTGTAAAACTTCTGCAGTATGGTGGGCTTCTGTGAATTTTCACTCCCTCAGAAAAAAATGAACAGCAGCTTTTTAATCTATCCATGCATGAGAGAGACATATTGAAGACAGAGACCGTTTTGGTGGAGGAGTATCTTTTACTTTATGCTGTTACAAGGACAGCTCCTGGAATGAGAAGATGATGTGTGAAGTGGAAATTGTGATTTCACTTCACATAAAGTAAGAATTTGTTAATAAAAAAAGAGCATGTTCAGAATCATCCAAGAGATTGGGGAATTTGAGTCTCACCAATCTCCTGTTGGGTATAGATGCTGGAGTTGCCCAGGAATTTTTGAGGGTCTGAGCACAGACAGTGAATAACAATATGAAAGGATGTGAGGGGCTTTTTATGCATGGAAGCTTGCCTCTTTTTTCTTTTTTTCTTTCTTTTTTTTTTTAGCTTTATGAGTTGGTCTAGTAATTAATTATATTAAGTTAGTTTTCATGAAAACTGTATTTACTGAGGTACAGCACCATGTTACTAAAACTTGCAACTATTTGTGGTATACGCTATGTTCCCGTTTCTCGTCCTTGGACATTGTACCACTGTTTAACTGGAAGCACAGATGAGTACTGAGATAGATAACATTAAAAGACTGTAAATTTCTGGACTTTAAAATATTTAAGGATGAATGGGACAAACCTCTCATAGGAGATAACTGTGCCTATTCTGTCCACTTAGTTAAGGGGATGGAGCAAGTCCTATCAGGCTCCTTTCAGCCATGAATTTTTAGGATCCTACCTAAATTTCCAGGATCCTAGCTGAATGCCCTTGACTTAAGTCCTGTAGTATCTGCCTTGAGAGTTCTACTTTTTCCTTTGCTTGCTATAGGAAAGAGTAGCATGGGAAAAGGCATGCCTCTTATGAGCTTCACCTTGCTTTTTATTGCTTCAATCACCCCATGTCCCTTTTGGGGAAAGCAGACTGAAAACACATACCTGGCACTCTCCAAAAAACTTTGAAATGTTCTTGGTCTTGTGGGAGTCTGATAATTATTGTTTCTTGCAGAGATGAGATTTACAGCAGAGACATGACTGTGACAGTGGAAAGCCTGAGACCTCTCTTTCCTGGTGAGCATCTGTTCTTTCCTCTGTTCAAGGCTTTTTGTGCTTAGTGTCTTCAGGAGCAACTGAAAGAAAGGCAATAAAACTTCGTGAGATGTGTGAAATGTAGGATTTGTAGAGATAAGTCTGTGTGGGAGAAACAGAGTTTTAAAACATAAGGTTTGATTTTCTGAGTGCACAGATATCAGGCTCCCAGGCATCATCAAATATGTCCAGATGGAGATATTGGGATCCAGCTGTCATTTTACTCTCCAGTTAGTACTAAGCAACTTTTGGATAAGCCTTTTTGGATCCAACTTCAAAGTATGGAGACAAAAATTAAAAAGCAAATATTGAAAGAAAAAGGTTAACTCTATATGTATGAAGCTATTTACCCTTACTTATGTTTGTTTATTGCTCTTAGCAAAAATGCTTTTCAGTTGTTAAATTCATAGCTCATAGTGTCGGAGAATTATTAGACTTAACTGGATCAGTGTTGTCACCCACTTAGACTTCCCACACCCTAGAATCAAAGCCTTATGGCCACTTTGCCCGTTTTGAATTGATATGAAATGTGCAACACAACTGATTTGAAAAACTCTTCCACCTATTTCAGAGCTGTAATTTCATTCCAAATTTATCAACCGACAATAGATAAAAATACTCATTTTCAATTTGAGGAGCTCTGTCTTGTAACAAATTAGTCCAAAGATTTGGCTTTTACTTATTAAGGCAGTGAAAGGAAGTTAACCTCAGAGAGGTAGTGAACCTTTGCAAAACCAAATTGTGTGAATAGGCAGATGCCCAAATTGTAAGAGGTCTCCGCTGAAACTCCATTAAATAAGAGAGGTTTTTTTTTTATGTCTGTGAGTAGGAAAAAGAAACTTGAAACTCATGAGTTTTGATTCAGCCAGAATACATTAGGCTGTGATCCAGTGTCTTCTTCCAGTATTTGATGTCGTTGAGCAGAATAGAGCAAGGGGTATAATTAAAAAGGTATCAGGACATTTAAAATGAAGAAAAAGCTCCATTTGTTCACAGAGACAGTGGCAAAAGCAGATGATTAGGTTATTTTGGAGGGTGGTTTTGGATTGTCAAAGTGAGATTAGCCCTTGTGAAAGCCTTGCTCTGATTTCTATTTTTTAGCTGTTTTTCTCATTTCTTCCAATCTGCCTCTGCAGTTGATATGGAAATGGTTTTTTTGAAGCATCTATTATTCCATATCATCCATGAAAACAACTTGATGCATTTTACAAAAGAAATCACTTCCATTGCTTCCATTTTGCAGAAGGAAAAAAGTGTGAAAATTGACTTCAGAAAAAAGTGAAGCCAAATTTTGTGGGCCCTATGAAAATACAGAAATCCTCGAGAAGTTCCAGTGTGCTAGTTAGAGGCATTTATTCTCGCTGGAGCCTGGTGTGGTGCTGGTTCTGTGAATGAAGGTGGAGAGTATCTTGCCCCTAAAAAAGGCCCTGCCTTGGCAGTGTGATGAGACAGGCTGAAACCTGATGGTGATAGCCCAAAACCAGATTGAAGGGGGCATCTGAATCACAGTTGTCATGTCCAATCCCATCTTCTTTGACATATTATACATTGTTTGGGTCAACCTTATGAAGCTTAAAAATAATCTTACAACAAAGCTTAGGAAATCAGAGTTTTTTTCAGTGGAGTAATTAATAGACACAAGGATTTTTAAAACTATTAGAGCATACTTTCCAGCATCCTGTACAACTCAGGCTGCAGAATTTTTCCTGCAGAATTTTTCCTGTTTTCTCCTCAAACATGCTGAAATAGATCAAAGCTCTTTTCTTTCTTGCCACAAGCCTACAGCTCTAAACAAGCTAGATAATTTACCATTTAAATGTTATCTCAAATAGAATATTTTTTTTTCTGTGAGATGTGGGAAACTGTTGAAATGCTAGACAGGAAAAAAACCTAGACATCTCAGAGAATAAAAAACTTATGAAGGGATTTTACCACTGGGTAGGAAGATCTTCCCACCAACAGAGATGTGGAAATGCCTGCATGTAGCTATGTATTCATTTGAACAAAAAGGAAATTGTGTATTTGGAATTAGCTGCATATGGCAATGTCCAGACATGCAGATGAAGGAGATATATGGAAATCAAAGAATATTATGAGATGAACCAGAAAACATTTTCAGAAGAAGCAATAGCAGACATGGACTAGACAGAAAGGACAGCAAATAACTCAGAGGAGTGGAGTTGCCTAGTTTTTGCCTGGAAACTATATTAGGGAAAAAAAGAAATCCAGTGAATCAAGTTTCTGTAACCCTGACTTAAGAATATGAAGAGGTGGAGGAATCATGACTTCCTTTGATTTATTAGTGCTTTAACAGCCATAAACATGGCTTAAAATGTTGCCTTTACATCTGTTTGGAATATTCTTGTCTCTGAGTTAATTTTACTTTCTCAGCTGATGCAAAAATCACACCAATTCTACTCCATTCCAAGCTTGAGCCAACCAAAATGAGTCATGAATCAGTGTCAGACAAACCATGAGCAAATCCTTGCTCATGCATTTCCTGTCACAGCCTGTCTACCTCAAGACTCAGTGAAAGAGAGGTTCAGAAGTATCCTGAAGGGAGGATTCACATCAGAGGCAACCAGTGACATTGAGCCTTTATGCAATGCTGTGTCAGAACAGAGGAAAGAAATGTGAGTGAGTTACACAGGAGCTACACAGTGAGTTACACAGGACTTCACATACAATTTTGGGAAAAAAATCCCAATGCAGAAAGAATCGTTGCCTTTCAGAAAGCGTAGACTGTTTCAGGAGAGCAAAATTTCATAGGGTGCATCATAATCATTGGCTGATATGAGAAGAACCACAGCAGCCACTGCTGAGAGTAAAAGGAAACCAAGTCATAAAAATTAAACTGGCAGGAGAAGTTGTGGAAGCTGCAAGGAGGTCTCCAAGCCTCAAGACACAGAGCTGTGGAGTGGCAGAGCGTGGGGAGTGCTGGGGCTGAGAGAATGTTGACACAGGTAATCTGTGCTGTAGGATAGAAAAATAGAGGGCAAAATTACTGTATTACTAAATCCAAGGAAAGAAATTTAGATGATGATTCACAGAGCTCATACACAGATATGAGCTGTACTTTTGAGCTGAGTGCAAAAGGGGTTATGATTTGGACAGTTTAGGAGAGTTGCCTTCAGCTGCTCTGATGTGAAAAGTTTCGGAATGGGGCTGAGAAATCTGAAAACTAGTTGGAAAGTCTTCAGTTTTGAAGGTCTGAGATTATGCCAGTACTTCTGACCTTGCTTTTACTAAGCATCCCCTGCTGAGCAAATTCTAGCCTGGATCTTTAAAGTGTAACAGTCACATAATTCCTGCTGCTCCTGATGGAGATATTCTGATGCCTGTTCTGAAGGCAGCTTCCTATCTCTGTTCTGTGGTTTCCAGTGGCATTTATATAAATTGTTTGGTGCTGGTCTCTGCAATGGCCCAGAAAGTATAGACAGAGCCTACAGCAATTGCACTTGAGTACCTTCCCTCACTAATATATGTGCTTTTGTTACATGTCCAAAGTTAGGTGAAGCTGAGTCTGGCCCATTATAAACCGCCTGGAGAACAATCATTCCTTCTCTGGAAAGTTTTTTTGTTTTCATATACAAGACATTTTCCAGGCAGTTTCCTGTCTGTGAATTATCTCATAACACTTCTGAGTGTTTGCCAAGGAGTGGCTTGCCTTGAGACATTTTTACCTGCTTGTTTGTTCTTTCTGGACAGCTCCTATTAAATTAAACCATATATTCATTCATACAGACAACATCCCAGTAATCAGGTCAATACACACTAGTCATAAATTATTACAGAATGGGTCCAAATTCATCACTCAGGCATCCATTGATTATCTATACAGCTACTCTCTGTAAGTGAACACTTTGTATGCAAGGTCACTAGAATCCAGCTATTTTTAAAAGGCTGTTAATAGCAACACGGAAGCAGGCTTTGATTGAACTGGAAGTGTAATTTTCAATTAAGAGCCTTCACTCAGTCTTCCTTCCATTAGAGTCTAATTAGATTTCAGGAAGACATGAGGTTTCAGACGCTTCAGCCGTACAGCCTCCCCATTAGCTGACACCATATGCTTTGCGGTTTCCTTTGTGAAGTCCCGATTAATTTCCAACGTTAATTTTAACTCTAGCTGAGATGCTTCACCAGGGACCTGATTAATGGACTAGCTGTAACCAGCCCATCCCTGCTTCTTTCTGCCATCAGTTATACAGTAATGAGGTTAGTGAACATCAGACTGATAAGTTTTTTCTCTACTGCTCTAGGAAATGCATATATTTCATTTGGACTCTGTAAGGAAAGGTACAGTCCCACCAGTTTGTCATCTGGATTAGCTTGCTAGGTTACAGACCTTCTCCCAACCTTTTCCTTCCCACATCACTTTGTCTCTCTGTGATACCTATAGTATCTACACAAACCACGGATCTGTAAATACAACTTGGGCAGTAATTTTAAAATAAATTTTCATGCTTCCTGTTCCACCCTTTTCCAAATGCTTTGCTTGATCCAGAGATTGACGACTTGGTAGAGCACCTCTAGTGTGAAGTCCCAAACTTCACCTGTTCTGATATTCTTTCAGCTGAAACAAAATCTTCTGTGACTGTGGTTGCTGATACAAATAAAACAAGCTCTTGTCAGCACTCCCAAAAAATGTTGATTTGTGCGAAGGTTTATCATAGTAAAAAAATGGACACGTCTGGTTGAAGAAGCATTAGCTGGAGATCCATCTCATGTTGGTGATGAGAGGTGCAAGAGACTCATGCTCATTGGAAGGGTTTTTGCAACATAGACAGTGTAAATCAATTTTGAATGAGGACCAATTTGTGCTGGGCACACACCAGATATCACAAATTAGATCTTTGGATGATGGTCTTTTTTTACAGCTGTCAAACTGTGGCATTTGCACTGCTGTTAAAGCAGCTCTATTTGATAGGCATTCAGTATGCCAAGATATGGAAAAAGGGTGTGACATAGGCAGATGGGTGATGGGACACACTAAACAGGTAATCTTTGGCAGATTTTGCAAGCAGTAGAACGTATGTAACACATTTCTTACAGCTCTACTTGTTGTTTATATTTCAGCCCAAATTGCACTAGCTCCTCAGCATCAACCTGAATGATCTGCAGTAAATAACAGATCAAATTAGGTTACTTTTGACTTAGAAATAATCAAATCCACCACTGAAGTATAATCTAGTACAGTGATTTTCAGTCTATAAGGATCTTGCCTATGATCCAGAGGGAGAAGAGCTGCAGCAGGGCTCAGTCTGTGGAGTGCTATTGTGCTTCCACAGCTTGTGCTGTTGTGAAGGACCATAAGATCACCCAGACTGTGCATCAAGTTCATCTTCATGACCTTCAGATCCTGAACTGCTGGCTCAGACACACTTGGGAGATAAACACAGACCGTCTGTATTTAGGGGATTCCTCCCAGTCTCCTTCTTATTTCTCTGTGTGGTTTTGGCTGCCAGGCTTTCCTTTAAAGCAAGACGCCACAGTAATATCTTATTGACTAGGTTTTATAGGAAAAGAAAGGATTGTAATAACTTTTTATTGACATAGTTCTTCCAGAGAGACTCAAAAATAAATCGCCAGCCTGCAGGAGTCAGAATTCTCTCATTCTTTCTGAGACCACAATCCACGGGTTTCACAGCAGGAGTTACCCAACATGGAATCATAAAATATTCTGAATTTAAAGAGAGCCACAAGGATCATCTGGCTATTTGCTGTCAAAAAACTCCCTCACCAAATGTGGTTGAAACAAGCCCAAAGGATGGAAAGGTGCTGGGTTTGTCACTGACAATAGGATAGATCAATAGTGCTTGAGAGCTGAGGCTCTCTCAGCGGCAACCATGAAGCTAAGAAAGGGTTAAGCAGTGAGATATCCCACACATTGAACCTAAATACAAAATGAAACTTCAGGATTTTTTTTCCATTTGATTTTAGCTCTTTGCAATGTGAATCCTGTGAGGAATAAAGGAGATGAGGGAAGGAAGAGCAGATTATGTCTTTTGGGTAAAAATCAGATAAAGAGAATGATTAATAAGTGTAGGTTTTTGCTACAGTATTTTAAGAGCTCTGTCAATAACCTCCCTCCTTCCTCCCTTTTCCAGCCTCAAAGCAAGGGCCTAAAATTAGATAGCTGATTAAGGAGAGCTGCAGGGTGAACTAAGTACATCAATCTTGTTTGTAATGAGGAACATGGCTACATTTGTACCATGATGAACCTCAGGGCCAGGGGTGGCTGGATACTGAATGTTTTCCATATTGATCTTCCTGTGCAGCCGTTACTTCCCAGCGTTTCTGAATGGCTGAATCTGATCACAGGAGGTCTCTGGGAAAGGAAGCTGCTGGGGACTGAAGTGGGCAGGTTTTTTTGGTTTTTTTTTTCCAGGCTGAAAGAGACTGAGCAGCTTTTTAGACTCTAACTTGTTTGCCAGCAAAATGGGCTGTCTCACACCCATTTCCCCTTTCACCTCCTGCCAAGAAATGTGTAGCAAAACCACACTGAAAGGTTCACCTTGCCCTAGAAAGCCTTTCCTTACAGTCTTTTACCTTTAAAGACACATCTTATGGTCCTTTTTAAAGACTAATGGCCCATTTCATGTGCCAGATGAAGAGCTTTTATTAGATAAAGAGTAAAGAGGTGTCCTGCATCACAGAAACAGAAATCCACCAGAGGGAGAAAATCCTGAACCTCCTATAAGCAAGAGGAAATAAAGTTCTTCTAAACAATCTGATTTATAAACTAAATTAAACTAAATAATATTATTGCATATGACAAACAATCTAAACCTATTCTGGTGTCTAGGCCACCTCCAGAATTGCGCTTTCTCTTGTAAGCACAAACCTCCCTACTAAACCTCTCCTTATGCTCTGATACAGTTCAGTCACATCTAGCAAAGCATTTTAGGAAAGGCCTATGGACTCTCCTGGGATTTAGGGTCATCCTGAAGGATGATTGGAAGGTCAAGTAAGCACCAAAATATGGAAATGCAATCTCTTTAAGTATCCACTTCAGCTTCTGCCTTAACATCACAGACTTTATTTGCTTAGAGTTTGTAGTTCCTGAGAGAACTTTCATAGTTCAAGCCGAGCAATCCTTTCTGATTTAAACCAGAAGAACAACCTTCATCTGCTCGCATTCCTGGGCAGAGCAGGAAGCTGTTCCAAAACAGATAGTCCCATGATCACACAAATAATGCTTAAGGAAAGAGCTGTAGGCTTATACCACCTGTGGGCTCTGTTCCCAGAATTAGACTCAAAGTATTTATCTTGTCTGTTTTATCTTCTGCTCTGCTGTTGGTGGGGAGCAGCAGTCCCAGGAGAGAACAGCACAAACACAGCTAGAGAAGAATTTCTCAGCTTTTTCTGGGGACTGAGGACTCTGTGATACTAAAAAGTCATCTAAGAAGGGAAAGGTACGACCACATAATCTTGTTGCTGCCATTTGGTTGTTCAATATTTCGCTGTGCTTGGAAGATGCAGGGGCAGCTAATCTAAGAAAAAGCTGCTCCTGGACGTGAGTCTGACACAGCAGAACATCACAACATGCCAATAGACCCCAAGTGAGAAGACAGAAGATCTAGGCTAAGAAAAATACCCTTTCACATTCCTATCTCTTACAGAATACTTATGATCACTTCAAATTCAAGGCTGAAAGCCATTGAAATCTCTGCTTTCTCCAAGAGAAAGGGCATCTACTTTCTAAAGTTTTCAGGCTCTAGGTGTCAGAACCACATTCCCCCTGTTTGCTTGCTTCCTGCCACTCCCAACTTTTGTGGTTTAAATCAGTGTTCCAGAGAGGAAATGGGAGAATTTCTTTGAGCTTAGAAAGCTCTGTGAAGAGTAGCAAGGGGGAAAGAAATGATGTGTGCTTCAGTTTAGTAGTTAATAATTTGTGGCCTTTTCACTCTTCTGTCACCAAAGGAAAGAGAAGGGAAAAAAAGAAGAGGAAGAGAAAAGCTAACGAGGGAGAAAGTGCACAGGTCTGTCAGTTTAGACTTAAAGCTTGAGGAAGGAATTTAGTATTCTGCACAATTGCTTCCTTCTTGCTTCTTCTTGCTGCAGTTGCTTCTCCACTTGCTAATTCATCTTAATTATAGAATATTTGGACAGCTCAGAGCAAAGTTTTCTGTTGACAGTGCTTGAACAAAAGAAAGCATTTGGGTTCATGAATAGGCGCTGTGCTGAGGAACTCTAATTGGCTTGCTGTGACCCACAGTGCTACAGATTACACCAGTGGGGCTAGGGGTGTGCCTGGATTTTGCACAGTTTTCTTTGATCTATCTGTTCTCTCACCCTTCTCTCATATTCTCCCACCCTCTTTGTCTCCTTGCATTTTACCCCTCCTTCAGAATGAAGTATCTGGGGTGAAAAGCTTCAGGTACCTGGAGAGTTTTAACAGGATATTTGGAAAACAATGGATGGTGCCTTATTCCTGAAGAAACCCAAACACAGCTCTGCTTGATCCTGGAAAGAAGTTATTAACAGTAATACATTAATAATATTGATAGTTTTAGTAGCTTGATTGCTACAGAAATAAGGTCTCAAGTAAGATGACATTTATGACTGAATAGCTAAATGATTTTCACCTTGGATCCACAAAGAAAGACCAGAGGGCCAAATGACCAGAGGGTCAGGCTGAGATCACTATGGCTACAGAGCTGAGAAGGAGCACAGTCCAATGCCAAGAAGCAACAGGGCTTCTCTTCATCTCAGTGGATGTTGTGTCCCTTTGCTCAGGATGATGCTCTCTGCATAGGGCTGAGATGCCCTCTGCTTTGGGCTTGCCTATTTTCCTTGAAGCCACGTGGTTACCCTGCAGATCAGTGGGAAATATTCTATTTTAAAGAGGTTATTATCTCCCAGGACAACCAAAGTGAAATTGCCACTCTCCTTGGAAATAAGCAGTGGTGCTTGAATGCCATGCTATTCTAATGCATCTCAGTCCTGCTGGGAGTGACCTTCCAGAAACTTCTTTTCTCTGCAAGAGATCTCACCCCTAAAGCCATCCCATTTTCTCCTGCCTATCTATGCAGACCAGAAAGGAGGTTTTATTTAGGTAGCTCTCTCTTTGCCCTTTAGGCCAATTACCTTTTTTTTGTGTGAAGAACACAGGGAGGTCTCTTTCAGCATAAGAGGATGCCTCTAGATAGTTTGAATGGTAGAAAACAAATGACACAGTTTATTAAAGAGGAGAATATTTCAGGGGCAAGTGGTCTAAAACATAGCCTGCTGCTTTATGTCATAATATGGAAAAGTTTGTATTATGGTTTGTGTACCACTCTCCATCTCTTTCCCAAGATCTTTGTATTAATATGAAAAAGTTGCACCTTTTTCAGTCACGATAAACTGCAGAGACAGCTACAAAATGGAATCTATTCACTCTGCAGTGTCCAGCTCTGTTGTTTCCTGTTTCTTGTTTCTCCGATGGGTTGGGCAGCTGAGTATTCCCCAGCATTCCTAGACACACTCAGAGCAGGCAGAGGAAGGTCCTCGACCTCTCCTAGTCATGGAGACACACCTGTGATAAAAAGTCAACCAGAGCAGAGGACAGCCTGCTCAGTGCTCGGTTACTTAGATAAGATGCTGTTAATATTAATCCCTTTATCACTGAAATTGGAATTTTATTTTTATAAACCCAAAATCAGAGGCACCTGTAGTTTCAAATCTCATTGAAAGTCTAAAGAAGTTGAGCAACTTTAGGATCCCCCTGAAATTCCAGCCTATGAAAGCAGAAAGCAGTGCTATTAAATGGGGTAGTCTCTTTTGGCACTGTCAAAGAATAATGTAACTTATGCTGGAAGTGTGGATGGAAAAATGTTTCTAGGACATAACTTCATCCAAGAAGTACCAACTTCTGTAGTAAAAAATGCAGGAGGAAGGGACAGTCACACATCACCTCACCCAGATGCATACTCAGGGCAGAGTCAGGTTTAGCTGAGCCACTACTAAGAAATGTCAGTTTATTTTGGGCCAGCTTTTTCCTGATGTCTCACTTATATCCTCCTTGCCTGCTTTTAAGCCAATACCTTCTTGTATCTACAGTAGACATGCATTTATTTATTTATAACTCACTCTACCTTCCTGTGCCTGTAAAATCTGCTATTCTAATTCCCCTCTTTTTCAATCATTGGAGACTTAAATCACTTCATTTCTTTCAGTCTTTCCAAATTAAGTCAGACTTTCTAGATATCTGCTGACCCTTTTTGTCTGCTGATAATTATTTTCTGCCAGCTAGATTACATCTTTCTCATAGAATGATTTCCAAACCTGGATGCAGCACTGCAACAGAGCAGAGAAGGAACATTTCACACCTTTATGTGAAAGCACAGCAATGCTGTATTAACAGGTAACAGTTTAATGCTTTTTTTTGTGTGTGTGTGTAACAACACAATGACAGGATTCCAGGGCTCCACAGAGTTCTCTGAAATGCTGAGGACCAGGAGTGAACACAAGATGCAGTATTTAATTGTATAAGTTTTAGTGTGGTTTTTTTTTGTGGTTTTTTGTTTGTTTGTTTGTTTTGTTTTTGTTTTAATCCTGAGTGGATTAAAGAGGGGCATACCTCCTTTTTGGGTCATAATGCTCATGTTCCCATAGGAGACTGTGAGATAGAGACAACATGATTGTCTGGTTCAGGGCTGTCCTTATCTCCAGACCCAGTAGTAGTTCAAGTGCTCTCAACAAAGAACTTTGCATTAGAATTTTGTATGTGTGTGCACATGCAAAACGTGTGTGCATGTGTAAAGTGCAAAGGAGGATTTCAATACTGTATGAAATAAGATCAGTATAGATTATTTATATCTAAATAATACATAAGTAGATAAAATATTTGAAAATACTATTATGAGTTGGAAATGGACATTACTTTGTGAAGGGCTTTGAACTTTCTCTTATGTGATCCTTTCCATACTCAACTCAAGTCACCATTTGCCCATCTGCAAGTTTGGAGGCCAGCAGCCTCCTCACCAAGGGATGCTATGCAGGCATACAAATGCATAGGAACTTTTTAGTGAGTTAATAAAAGACATGCATATATACAAATATGAATATATGTAAATAAATGAACAAGTATGAAATTTTGCTATGACCTACAATGTTTTTATAGATACTATTTTTTCCACTAATGTTTAGACATGCTATAAAGCAGCAACTGGGCTGGCTAGGAATAGGTGTGAGTAGGAGAGTTAACTGGAGCAAGGTAATAGCCATTTTTCTGTTTTCTATTTTATGATAGCTAAATACTGCTTTCCTGCTGGCATTGATAACAAATAAGCAATAGTGTTGCTTTGTATGCTACTGTTCTCATTAACCTTGGTTGCAGGATACCATAATGCAGGTCACTCTTAGGGCAGACCAGCAAGGAAAGATTTCAGTGATGTTCTGGTGGGATTGGATTCACATGTTCCTGGGATAAGAGTTGCCCATTATGGTAGAACACTTTGATCCATCTTGAGATGAAAGAGAGGATAGGTAACGAAGAGAATAAGGAGAGGAAATACCATCAAAAGGAATATACATATATAATCAAGTTTTGCTGAGATGGTGGGGAGCCCAATAAAGCCTGTGCTGTCTTAACCACAGATGATCTATGAGAGGCTGCAGAAAGAGGGAGGATGGGAGTGACCTTTGGAGACCCCAGTGAATGCAGTGGCTCAGCAGTAGCTCCTTTTCACCAGATTGCCTCAAGAATATTTTCCTACCTTGCCTTTTCTTTTCTTTGAAGTGAGGCACTGTCAGGATTGCTTGTACTTTTTGTTTTCAGCTGTCACCCAGTCCCTCTGCAGTCAGAATTGAATTTATCAGCCCTGTCAACAAGGTGCAGCCACTGAAATAACTGCAAATAGGAAAGGCTTTGAGTGCTGAGGCAAACAGCTCTGTCTGGATGGGCTCTCCTGAGAAAGAGCATTCAGATACAACCAGTAAGAATTAGGAAGCTACTGAGTGGGATGGGATATTTTCTCAGGAAAATCTATCTATCTTGTTTGGCTTGATTTGTGGCAGTTGGAAATGGATGGATGGATGGATGGATGGATGGATGGATGGATGGATGGATGGATGGATGGATGGATGGATGGATGGATGGATGGATGGATGGATGGATGGATGGATGGAGGTGCTGTATTCACCTTCCCTGTAATCTGTCTCAGCATAACAGTGGAGGGAAGTACCTGCTGCAATGGTTTACTGTGGAGATTTCTGTGTGCTAAAATAACTTTGGTACCAGCCTTTGGGCACGTTGTTATGCTGAGGAAATGTTTAAATGCAGAAGTCACACCTGCTGGCTGGATTTTCAGGGAAGATGGCCATAATAGCTGAAGAGGCTTCTTCACCTTGAGCATCTCCGCTATTTTATGATTGACTGATTTTTTTCTTTTTCAGCTTTGACATTTCAGGAGACTGGAAGCTCAGCAGAAATGTTGCAACTGCCCTTTCTCTTTTGAAACTCCCACCAAGGAGGGAGGGCCAAATACCAGCCCCAGCCATGCTTGATTGGAGGGTAAGGTGCAGTAACAAGAACACACGCTTCCTGTTCTCCCTGTTGGTCTGGACTTCTGTGTCAACATTTAACAATGCTCCGTTTACTGGCAACAAAGCTCAGGGAGGTATTTATTAAGGCTTTTTGTGGGGAATGGCAAACTTCTTTTGAAAGTCAATGCTGAAGGTGAGGAAATGGGAACAGGTGGCAAAACAATCCCCTGAATGTATTTATTGCATGACTTGGCTGAGAAGAAGCATCCCCAGCTTTACAGCTCTTGCAATAGCCATGGCAGCTGCAGCTGACCTGCAGATGTTGGCCTCTCAGAGGGACCCACTGGCCACCTGCTCCAAGTTGTTTTTGCCAGGAATTGGCTTGAAACAGAGATGCTGATGGCTCCAGTGGGATGGAGCCTTTCTCCTGATGGACACCTGACCAAATCCAGCTCAGCAGGGAGTGATCAGAAATTATTCATGCTGCGCTCCAGTCAGATGGGTGCAAAATTGTGAGTAACATTGCTGATGCCAGTAGTTAGTCAGAGGTAACTATGGAGCAGGGAAGCAAGCAGGGATTTGTCTACCAGTCCTCTTTTTCCTCTGAAGTTGCACTGCTCAGGCAGGTCTGTGTGAAGGAGATTGCTCTCCTCCTATTCCTTCATCCTCACTCACTTAAAGCTCTTCAGCTGAGGCTCAAAAAGTGCTGTATGTTATACAAATAAGTACTTGTGAGGAGATGTAAACAGAGCTGAGAAGTGCTTTACTGCAACAGCTTTTTATTGGGATTTTTGGGAATGGAACTGTCCTTTTCTGGTGGATAGGCTGAGATGCAGTGCTGATTAAACCTTCTGCAGGCACAGAAATTTTTCTGGTTCCTTCACTTTAATGTAATTTAACAAGATGCAAAATTATTTAATAAACCATATATGTAAGTGTGTGCCTGACCAGCAATAAAAGGAAAGTTTTCCAGGACCTATTTGGTGAAAGCAGGGCACTTGAGCTTTGTCTCACAGATTATAAACCTATTACACATTTACTGTTTTCCTCCTGGAATGAGCCCAGCTCTGTGAACCTCACACTGTGCAGAGGGTCCCATTATGAACTGTGTGAAACCAGCAAAACAAAACCGTCTTCAATCTTTGTGAATCTTGTTAGCCATGAAATGCCTTGCATTTACTGCATACTGTGGCAATAAATACAATGTGAAGGGGAAGGATGCAGATTATTAAACTAGACTCCTTAGTGGATTTGATATCATCTAATGTCTAAGTCATGCAGCATTGCTGAGATATGAACAGCACTTCTTGATACAGCAGAGCCCTTTAAAATTGAGGGCTTGATGAGGGAAAAGTCCCTCTATGGTAATACCTATTCAGTATCTGACAGCATAATGCCCCATTATCATGGTAGGACACACATCTTCCTTCCCTCTATGGAACTGTGATTACCATCCTGGACTGAACTGAAGTGGGCTTCAATAATATGGACACTGCTTGCTCCTGCTGTGTTTTTCTGCTTTTAAATTGGAGTCATTTGTTGCAAATCTCTCCTACTCTTGCTGTCAGAATCCTCGCATCAGTAGAGTGGCTAATTAACAATAGAGCCAATCTAAAAAATAATAATAGAAATGGTAGTTGAAAAAGCCAGCCAATGTTTACCTTTTTGGTTTAGAAGCAAAATTTTAACCATTTTAGAAAAAGAGAAGGTTGTAATTGTAAAATATTTTTTCTGAACTAAATCTGCAGGGGTGTGGGTAATAAATGAATAACTGTCTTTAGAAATAAAGCAGGTAGTGATTTAGCCATCCATGCTAAAGCCCAGATGGGAAAGGACTGCCAGGACTATGTGCTGCTTGGCTGCACTGCTAACTCCAGGGAGGGCTCATGTGGCTCGGGAACCTCTTGAGCAAGGAAAAAAGACCTGGTGGGATGGTGCTCTCCCTTTAAGTCTTGGGGATCTTCTCCTTGTCACTCCCACCCCATGGCAGAGAAGGAGCTGCTCCAGGCCTTGCTAGCCTAGCAAAAGGTGCAGCCACTGGGCTGGTGACCCTGCACTGTGCCCACCCAGCCAGGTTACCTGGTTCTGCTCCCTGCCACCTTCCCAGGCAAACAGCTGGGTGCCTTCTGATGCGATGGGGGTGCTCCTAAGCTCTCACCCCACTACCTCCTCCCCCTTTCTTGCTTCCTTCCTGCATCTGTCCTTCCCTTCCCCCTTTACTGTACCTGCTTGTGCCGTGCTTGCTTTCTTGAGGGCAATGGATTGCTGAGCTGACTTTTGCTGTAACAGCATATTCTGGCTCGGCCTTGTGCTGGCATGGGGCTATGGACAGTCTGACAGGCTGCCTCTTTGCTGCCACTGGCTCTGAGGTCTCTCTGGATTGTATTCCATGCCATAGTACAAACCAGCCTTCAAGATAACAACGGAAACTCTTTGAGTTCTGGTTATAAACTTTCTGAGATCACCAGATGCTTCATTTTTATTCCCTCGCCTCCCTCTCTTCTACTGACATTTTTGTGACTATTTATATACTTTCTGGAGAAAAAAAGAAAAAAGAAACTCAATAACATATTTTTCCTATACTTTTTTATTAGGCCCATATTGAATTAAGGTATATTTATTTTTATTAACAGTTATTTCTACTGTTCTTTTCCAGAACACAAGAGGCACCAGTAAGTAAGGCTGTACATCAGCCCATGACTGTATGTGCAAATGTCACTGCTGCATGGAAGCTCCCTCTCTTTCTTTCCTCTATGCTGAGTGTCACCTTCACACCGCTGCCACCAGCACTCCATCACTCCCCTTGACGGAGGTCAAAGAGTACTTGCAAAGTCTTAAGTCTTCCTAGTGACAGTCCAGGGGGCTGCTAGAGCACTTGAGACAGCCTTCCTCTCCCTCTTTCAGCCTTCACAATGAAGGTTGCTTTTTTCTGACCTGGAGGCACTTAATATTTCTTTAGTGCTTTGCTAGCAATAGTGTCAGCTGGCAAATTGTCATGACTCATTTAGACTGACTTTGTCTGGACTTATTTCTTCATAGACTTTCAGCACAGCAAAATCTAAATGTAAGTTGCTACATGATTCCCTCACCTCTCCCAGATCTTCAGTGGGAATATACTGGAATGGCTCCTAAATTCAACACCCCCACCCATTACAGGCTTCTGACTCACAGCAAAGGACTCCTTGTAAGAGATTAGCAGCTAGAATGCTTTATGGCATACTTATCTAAAGACTGTGAATAACTCATTTAGCCTTTCTTGGCTTCCACTTGTCACTCATAAAATGGACATCATGCTCTTCCTTCTTTTTGGATAATCCACAAAGCTTTTATGATTATTCCCTATCTACATGCTGTGCACTTCCTGTGTAATTTGCAGGTTCTTTGGGACTGGGAGTACCTGGGGTTTTCCATGCAGTATTTTTGTGCAAATAGAATGACCAACTTTCTCCCTTAATCTCTAAATCCCGTGATTTATCCTTTTGATTAGGAAAAAAACAACAACAAAAAAAAAAACAAAAAAGAGAGAACATTTAAAGAAGAATATTTTCTAAAAATGTGAGTTTATTTGGCATCAAAACAATTTCCCTCTGCAGCCATGAAGCCTCATCCAGGAATGGAGAATTTAGAGAGCTGTGTGCCTGAGACATCCTACCCCATCTCCATGTCAGGCACGTACTCATCCTCATGAGTAACCTGCTTACACCAGGTAAGTGGCTTTGTTTGCATTGCTCTGGAAAAGTGACCCCCAGCATTTTGAAAGGCAGCAAGTGTGATAATTCCTTCCCAACACTGGGCATCATGGCTGTGTCACACGTAACCTACTCCAGGTAATGTACTCCAACACATTTAAGATTTACTGTGACACTCACAGTCTATGTGGCAGCTGGGTCTGACATTAGAGGCTGCTTCAGGGCTACCTTTAGCATGCTATGCCAACCCAGTAGCCACACAACAAGGCACCACAGGGCTCCTGAGCAGCCTGCATAGCAGTTATCTTGAGCTGGCTCCATCTGTGTGAACCCCAACCACAGCCCTTCTGAGGGGTGCACTGTCCCCATCAAATGGCTATTTCTCAATAATTTGGGTGTTGCTTGCCTTGGCATGAAGACAGATGTTCATTCATTTCATTTGGGCAGGAAATCTATATTCTGTATTATTCTTGTGTTAATAATACAGAGGGCTAAATCAAAGGTGAATTGATTTCCTGAAGCTGAACCTACTTTTGGTGTTAGCACAAATACAGCCACAGTCAAAGAGCAGACCTTTCAATTTAGCTCTGCTGCTGTCGATGTAAATAAAATTGCTCATGAAGCAAATTGCAGCCAGTTATTGTCTGCACTCAGAACCATTATGTTCTTTGGAAATGATCATTTATGTTAGACAGTGGATTATGTTTCTATGAAAGTGTGTAAGACAAATGCAAAACACAATTTACCTTGAAGGTCAACTGAATATTGGAATTGGCACTTACAGGTCATTATTATGCAGCTGAAATGATCCCAGGGAAATGTCTGATATTTGTGAAATCATACAAAACCAGAGATTCTTGATTAGCTGACAGACACAAGAGAAAAAGCCACATGGACTGTTTATCCACAGGGCCATGTTGGGCTGGAGGTGAAGTTTCTGTGTAGTTATCTGGCTTGTGTGGGCAACACATGGGTATGGGAAAACATCCCTGTAAAGTATGGCGAGGAGAGGGAGAGATCTTCCCTTTGGTGGCTCATGTCAAGAGAAGGACTTAACGACAATTTATGCACCATTAAGGTGGGGATTTGGGTAGACAGAGCAGGAAAGTAACCCTGGGCAGAGAGATGACATTTCTGGCAGAGCAGAGGACCCATCTGAATATTTCTGTGCATGTTTTGGTCAGCAAACTTCCTGCCATCTAAGGAAAATGATTAGCCACTCACCTTGAGACACAGCCTCTTCTTCTTCCTCCTAGGAAGAATGAGTTATGTACAACAACACCTAAAAGGCTGCTGTGAAATACTACTATTCTCCTCAGGTACAGTCTTTGTACTGGTGCTTGTGGCTGCATAGAAGTCCAGTCACCAAAGTTCTCTTTAGCTCTGAGTGCACAGTGCAGCAACAGCTGAGTTACTGTGCCTCCAAACTTCTCTTGGAGACAGCCTGAGCTCAGCTGGGGCTGCCAGCCCATTTTGTGCATCCTGGGAATGGGGTGTCCTTGCAGTGTGGGTGTCCTTGCAGGAAAGGCCTGAGCTGTGCAGCCTGCATGGCCTCGATCCTGTAACTTTGCTGAAGAGACAGAGGAATATGGAGCTTGTCAGGCAAGTACCACATAGGAAGACAGTCCCTCTATATGGCAGTGCAGTTTTCCTCGGAGCACACCCAGAGGTCCCAGGTTCCTTTTAGGTTCAACAGCTGGATCATGTAAACCTAACTCTCACTGTCCCTTTCACTTGGCTGAGCAGCAAGGAAAACAGAGCAAAGCCTCATACTCTTGGGGTGACTTCCCAAAAAGCTGATGTTGGAATAAGGAAGCTCGAAAGAGAGAATCTCCTTTCAAGAGTATCACTGTGAAAGATCCCAGATAAGTATGCCCAGAGGGATCTCTGCTGAGAGCTGCCTCATGATGTGGGCACAGCGACCAATCACAACTGGCACAATTGGGTTGTACAGCCAGCACTCTCTGAGTGTGCAGCCTCTGCCTTAACAACACAGGCTCCAGCAGGTTCAGGAATGATTTTCAGCATTTATTGGAGATGCATTTTGTTCAGCAAAAAATGAAGTGCTTATGAAGTGCTTTGCTGCTTTAGAGAGAAAGAAAAGCTCCCACAGACTTGCCTCTATTGTCATTGGCTGATTGCAAACTGTCTCAAACAACCATTTAAAAATCCCACAGGAAGCTGCTTTGTGCCTTTAAAGAGAGCAAAGAGAGTCCTGAAGGCTCTGAAATACTGACTACTAATCCTGGAGTAGGCACCTCTAGAAAATGGGAAATGGTGGACCTGGCTGTCAGAAGTAATCACCTGGAAGACATATCCCAGTGCCTTTTCTAGACTAATTGGATGAGATACTGCCATCATTTCCAGCACAGGTCTGATGTTTGATGGAAATAGCACAGCCATGACCTGTCAGTATTGCTGGTCCCATGCTAATGGTTCATGGGAGAGAAAAGGGGCTATTAGTGTAGCTTTGATGTATAAAGCTGGCTTCTTTTACTTCCAAGCTTACAGCAGGAGGTAGGATGGGAATTGCCTTAAAACACTGCTGGATACTGAAATAATAAAAAAAAATCCTGAGTAGATTATGAGTGAATGTCCTTTTCAATGGTGCTGTCCCTAATGAAATACAGCTCTCTCACCTCTGTCATAAGTTCCCTTTTTCTGTATGTTAACATCAGACAATCAATCTCATCCCATCAGCTTCAGCAGTATGCAACTCCCCCAGCCCGCAGGGGAAAGGCTCCTTTTTTTTTTTATTTCCTCTTTAATTAAGCTCTGCGGCATGCTGCTTTGCTTGCAAGACTCTAAGATGTATGTATGTTGCTTCAAACAAACCATTGGAGAGAAGAGCATTAAAGATAGCCCTCTCTAACAGCGAGTGGTCCAGAGCCACAGGTAAATGAAGGCACAGGCAACAGCATCAGCAACAAAAGGAGGTAATGATATGCAATTACTGGATTTGCTAACATTCTGCTGGGATCAGGACATCTAAACACACTATGCCAGGCTGCCAAAACGTTGAAAACAATTTTTTACAAATGCAAAGCAAGTGGGCACTTAGTAGCAGTACACACAATATGGCAGGTTCCTTGAGTAGTATGAATGGCTCTGTCAAGCAAGTAAGAGACAGGAAAAGATAAATGTTTTCCTTCCAGTTTTACTATTATCTGCATCATTGTTCCTACAGTGTAGTCAGAGGTGATTTTAAGCTGTTGTGAACAGTAAAACTCATCCCATTTAAGTTCACATTCATCAGGCACCTACCTGCCTGATGATAATCCAGATCTCTGCAGATGTCAGCTGGCCCTTAAACATTTCCCTCATGGCTTGAAGTCATTGCCCAGCCCATGTACTTGCTCTTATTATTCAAGGGAGTCTGTGCCCCATTAGGGCCAGCTTAAGCCTGTCCATTCAATAAAGGGGGCTGGTTGCCCTCTCTCAAACAGTTCATCTCATCCTTAAAATGCTTCTCCTTTCCGTGTGCTGTTGTGCTGTCCAGCCACTGCTTGGGCATTCATCTGTTCACTACAATCCATGTTTTTGTCCCCTGAATCTGGGCCATTGTTAGAAATACTGGCAGACATAATGACCCACTGAGACTTCATAGTGTTATCTGTATTTAGACCCTGAGACACGGCTGATGGGGTAAAATAGGGTTACATAATAATAAATTGAAGCAGAGGTTAAAGACGAGGTGCAATATGTTTGGTCTTCCTGACCACATGCCCTGGGCCGTTTATTGATTCCCCTTTGGCAATGCATAGGGACTCCTGTGACACATAAGATGCTGAACATCAACACAGAAAGACCAACACCATTACAGAGAAATTGTTGTCTAAATAAGCAAGCAAGTAAACTTAGAAATGTCAGAGCTCAGGAGCTGGGTCCTTGCTTGTTTTCCACTCAGATTTCACACTATTCATAATGTATCTGTGCTGGAGACACTATACTTTCCTCATAAGGACACGTGGGATCTTCTATCCAACTGCCTATTTTCATCCCACTAGGAACTCAGTGTGTCTGGGATCTTTATCCTTCCCTAAATTTGCTTGAAATGAGTGAAAAAATTTGAACAATCTGCTGTGGAAGGGCCAAGTAGCACAGACAATGTAGTGACTACATTGATACTGTTTCATTAGAAGACTAGGCTAAACAACATAGAATAAATTACTATTTTAACCCTTGTTTTTTCTGGTGAGGAATGTAAGTAAAGAGCAGTGCAATAAAGTACTTTGAAGAATTTGAGACATAAAAAGCACCTTGCCCTGTGAATTCTCCTGTTACTAGGCTGTTTATGAAAATCTTTTTGCACAAGAAAGTATCTAGTGGCTTCAGATTAGATTATACATACCTGTTAGGAATAAAGCAGAAGGAGATTCTGATAAAAAGACCAAAGGCATAACCCATAAATCAAGAAGCAAAACAAAAATGGAACCTGCTGCTGATGGAATTTCCATTGATTTATTTCAACAGCCCCAGTATGAATAATAACTTAATCTGTCTCAAGACTCTCTCCCCACAGCACACTGATTTACAGCAGCCATCCATCTCTTTTCATAATTAGCAGGCTCTGACAGTATTTATTCTTCTCTGCCCACCTTCATTACCATTAAAATTTAGACTTTCTCCCTGCTCTGGAGCAGCCAGCATTTGTGCTGCCTGGTGCACTGGGATTAGTCAACAGCTTGATTTGTGGAGGTGTTTTCTTATGCCATACCTCCTTTGCACTGGCAGGTAGAGTCTGCTGCTCACAGGAGGAAACTTTTTCAGGAATTCAGCAGAAATCAACACAGTTATGGCATTGGTTGACAAAAAAAGGGAGTGGGGCTGTAGTGCTGAAAGTCAAGGTGTGGAGCAAACCGAGTCTCTGCCCCTGCAACAGAAACAAAGGGAACCAGGCTGGCCAAAGGATAGATAATGGAGTAAATCAGGCTCCTTTGTTATAGGCAATTTTCTTCAATCTCAGGTTTATTTCTAGTCTAAACTTTAGAGAATCCATATTGTCTAATACACTGCAAAAGCAGATTAAAAAAATTATCGACACATAAAAAGCATAAATGAAGACATATCCTTTAAATTTAAAATATATCTTAAATAGCTGAATGTAAGATCAAAAAGCAATTTTCTGTTTCAGTGTAATTACATTGATGACACGTCATTATATCACTGGGTAGTTTGATCCCAGAGTTAATTTGGTAAAGAGAAAGCAAGACTGCCTGTCCAGAATGCTAGATGGGCCTGAAGTTTCATAACTGACCTGATTATACACTTATTGCTTGTTAGCATGGTAAATCAAGAGATGGTATTAGGCATTTAATCAGCATGTTATATTAATATGGAATTAAATAATTATTGACATCTCTATCTAAGTGACTATTTTTGATTATTAACTGCAATCTAATTAAGTTGCTTATGGCAATTGGGAAATAATTTCTAAACAGGTTTATTGGAGACACAAATAGAACCTCCTGTTTGAACCAGGTATTTTGGGGTTCAGAGTTACCTCCTGTCTACGAAGTGTTAGTGGTTGAGCATGGGCATTATAATAGATAGAAAAACTTGACTTGAATTGCTCAAATCATTCTCGGTGAAATATTTTGTTCATTTTTCTCCCTCTTGTAGGAACTGTTAGAAGGTGACGGGGATGACCAAAGGAGGTATCCTGGAGGATACACACTAAACTGATTCAGAAGTGAAAACTGTGGTCTCCCTTTTTGTAAGTCAGAGAGAACAAAGTCAAATACATCATTTATTGCAAATTCTTCTTTCTGCTTGAATGACTGTGTCCATTTTCTGGATACGGAGACAGAATATAGAGGTGAAAATGAAGTGCCTGTCTTGCCCTGTGAGCACGCACGCTGACACGCTGATGAAATTTCACTTTCTATTCCATGATTGTCTACCTTAATCATAGGCCCAAACACTCCAGCTTCATTGAGAAGCTGATTGCTCATGAATGTCACCCAGCCCCCAAGACTCCTACAGAATGTCTCATCACACGTGTTTGTTTAGATAAACAAATATTGCTGAGAGCAGCACAATGAACGAAACCTTATTTGCACAGCTTTTGTGACCTGTGGCTGAGCTTGCTGGTGATTAGGAAAGGACATGTTCATCCTGCTGAATTTTCACAGGGCAAGAACGGAGATTCTTCTCTTTTTCATGAAATACGAAAGGTGCACATTTGAGAGCTCTGCTCCTCTGTCAAATTTGGCTGAAGTCAAGTGAGGATTTCAGAACTTATTGTTGGTGTGACACCCACAGTCTGGGCTTTCAGACTGGTAGTAGGAATCATAAACCCTGCTTTCGTACATGAAATAGGCTCTAATCATCCCTTGTAGGTAAACCAAAGAGTATCAAGACATGAAGCGTCATTTTATTCATCATGTCTCAGGTCATCATACCATAGTCTTCTGAGTTAACTTTATTATAACAAAGCCTATCATGCCCCTCTAAGAAAGTCACCTTCACAGCAGTTTGCCAGCAAGTTTTTTACAGGTGTGTCTGTTGATTTGTGCAGTCCTTCAGCATAAGAATGATTTCCATTATCACTGCTCTTTAATTTTGTATCTCAGTTAGTCTAATACCGCAGGTCCTATCTTAAAAATCACTTAGATCCCTAACCTCATTATTCTATCACACTTCTCTCTTTAGTTGTGTTTACCAGGAGAATTGAAATAGAACATTATCCCTCTTGCTGTTTTTCGATTGTAATGTGAGATCTTTGCTGTTTGGCACAGTCTTGGTAAAGGAACTCAGATAAAGCTATAAAGGAGTAGTTTATATCAATGGTCAATGTCCTTTGTAGTGCCACCTCTGAAAAACTTCTTCATTCAATTCCCTGTCAGGCAGCAATAACCACTTCCACTGATTTGTGGCAAAGCCAAGAAAAAAATGAGTACTTCTTCACCTTTGTTGTGTGTGAGAAAGGAATTTCAAAATGGCTGTGGGGAACACCTATGTGTTTTTAACAGTAGAAAAAGATATGTGTGTGAAGTAGGGCCCCTTCCGAAAGATTGCACTTTGGAAACGTGGTGCTTACAGCAGCAAACAGAACGCACAGGGCCTGAGGGAGGACGGAGCTTTGCAGTGACCCACTGACCAGCTGGCAGGAGCAGCGATAAGCGCCGGCTGCAGAGGGGGCAAGGCGACAACTGCGCTCCGAAGCGCCCGCAGGCCCCCACCCTTCATCTCAGGAACATCTGGGTCTAAATGAACGGTGTGTTTGCCTTACCTTCGAATTCTCTGGCTTTAGTTTTGCAACTTCACTATTTCTTCAGCAATAAAGAAAGAAGTTTAAGTTTACAGAACCCTTCGGAAAGTGAGTTAGGGTCTGTGGAGGCAGACTGAGAGCGTGAAACAGATTTCAAAGTGCAGAACAAAACCATATGCCCATCTTTAGCAGACATGGAGAGGGTGCTGTATTCTTCTCTCTTGGGAATTTATTTTTGTGTTCATTTTTGTCAGGCACACCTGCCAGAGGAAGGAAAAAAGAAAAGGAGATTCACGTGCAGAATTATGAAGTCAGACATCTCAGTTGTGAGGGGCCCTTTAGATAATCCATGTCCTGACTCTTGTTTGTGTGAGTGCACAACATCTGCCAGTCACTTGTGGTGCAATGACAATAGAATTCTTGTAGTTGGTCCTGAATACCACCAGGCATCACTACAGCACTTTGTGTGTGGCTGTGTGCTTCCCAGGCAGGCAGGGAAGACACTGAAGAGATAAAATAATTTCCAAAAAAGGTCCCCCTCTGCTTTCATGCTTGTGTGAACACATGTTCAGAGTTACAGCTGTCCTTTCAAAAGTTTCCTGGGGAAAGAGGCCAAATAGCATTATTTTGGAGCTATGTAAATTTCTGAACTGGTAGCCAGGAGGAAGAATCAACATTGCCTTCCATCTCCCAAAACATACTTGAGACTCTATTTCAATTCTAACAGGATTTAAAACCAAATCTCTTCCAGAAAAAAAAAAAATCATATTATTCTGAAAGATACTTCAATATTTGATCTTCTTTTCTTTAGACCACTTTGAAGATTTTTATTAAGAGAATTTGGGAAAGCCAGCTTACTTTGAAGTGGAATATAGAAACTCACTGTGCAAAAAAAGCCACTGAAATGCTTTGGCCTTCTGTAAATTACAAACAATGGTAAGGAAAAAAATTACAAACCCACAAATTCTTTCAGACAACACGATGTGCCTTTTTTCCATCAAGAACTGTGTTGCCCTGCTGTCTCCCTGCAGTGAAGAAGAGGTATCACTGGCCTTTCCCGACCACTCCATAGAAACAGCTTGATTAATGGAAAGGAAGAGGAGGCAAAAGCCTTCCCTACAGCCATCTTCTGACAGTGACAGTGCCCCTCCTTTTCTTTAGGCACAGGGACCTTTTACACTTTGGGGAAAAAAAAATTGATTCATTTCAAAGAACTGCATTCAGGCTCATTTAGAGTTTAACAGCCAGTGCTGTATTAATGGCTGTCATTTTCCTCCTGTGCTCATACCTGCTGACACGGGCTTACAGCAGCCTCATGTTCATCAAAGTTGTTCATCTACCCCAGCCTGCTCCAAAATACACCCCAGAGTCCAGAACAAAACAAAGTGATTCTTTAACTGCTGCTTTTCCCTGTGCAGTCAGGGATCTGTCACAAATGCAGACTTAAAAATCTGAAATTTAAAAAATCATGTTGTAAAGGAAATTTCTGCTAGAAACAGGCTTACTTCCAGCTGAGAGCAAGCTGATGGGAGCTTGAAGAATTCTGTGCATTTCAGAGGGTTCTGTCATTTCTTAATAATTTGAGGTCCAAACTTAGCTGCTACACTGAGAACTCTAGATTTCCTAAATTGTCAGCACTGTCCCCTGCTTAACCATGTCTTGCCAGCAAGTAATTTCTTGAGCATTTTGTAAAGATAGGCTTAGAAAATGGTGAGAAGGTTGATAGAAGTAATGACTATGAAGTCAGAACAACAGACCAGGTGTCTTGGATTAACATCCAAGTCAGCAGCTGCAA
Source organism: Phainopepla nitens (assembly GCA_013400175.1). NCBI lineage: Eukaryota > Metazoa > Chordata > Aves > Passeriformes > Bombycillidae > Phainopepla > Phainopepla nitens. Next base: position 238,204 of record VXBQ01005200.1, read on the forward strand.
ATTAGAAGAAGGTAGAGAAGATGTTTCTGGCTTTATTGCTCAGTCTGAAGTACCAAAATACTGAAAGATACAGTACTGAAAGATATACTTGTGCTGAGTAAATGTATGACAGACCCCCAAGTCTGTGAATGAAGAAAATATTCATCAGATCCCTGAAATATAATTTGAGATTTTCCAAATTTTTTGTTAGCTATGCCCAAAATATTCTTTAGGAAACTTATTTTCCTTTTCAAGTGAAGATTACAGCAAAGAATAAATGAAGAAAAATGTGGTTTGTGCAAAGGACAGATAGAAAGCATTTCCAATGGAAGCAAAATGCAGATAATGACACCCTTCTCCACTGCAAATTATTCAATACAAAGCATTTGAAACCCTCCCAGCTGCACATTGCTGGAGGATGGAGTCCTTGAAGTATTGGTATCCTCTTCTGTAGAGATCTGCTTTTGATCTGAGGTAAGGAGGCAGGATGTGGGACTAAGCAGACTTTTGGTTCATTGTTGTTTATTTGCTATGTCAACTGTTCTTCAGCACAGGGGGTTATTTAGAAACATGGTGAGACTGGGAAAAAAACCATCCTAACACCACATAAAAATGTTGCAGATATCCTGAGTTAAAACAGGAAAAGGAGAGAAAAAAAGGAAAGCAACTCATGTATTTACTCTTGAAATAGCAGGTTAGGGAATAGACTTGAAAGACAGCTTTAATTTAAAGATAAAGCCAAGTCATTGATTTGACCCATTTAGTTACCAAAGCTAAATATCAACATTCTACATTACATGGAAAATAAATGTTATTATTCCATATGATTCTTTCACGTGCTTCAAACTCTTCAGTCACATAATCCTGAAATAGGTCTGTGTAGTCCTATTTTTTGTTCATCATAGGTTTATATCCAGACACTGGAAATATTTGAAAAGTGAGGGTAACTCCTCCTGCTGCATCTGCATCAAACAAGGCTGCCTTCATGAGGCAATCGGACTCCTTTGTTTTCTAAGGGAGTGGACACATCACATTTCACTGCAGCATGACTACCTTGCTGCTTTTCAAGGTCATTGCAGGGGATACCATGCAGAAAGGAACCCAGTTCAGAAAGATTGCAGGACTTACTGATATAGCTGCAGCATCTGAGGAGAGCAGAGCAGTTGCAGCATGCAGAGAAAAGTACAGTGCAGTAACCAAAATATTCAGAGAAGCAGAAAGGCTGCAGATAATTTACAGAACAGGCTAGCCTTTTCATACTTGCCTTTAAAGGATGACATTCACTCCATGGGGATAGCAGGTGACATCTCACGTGAGGCTAATCAGGTGGGAAGTGCACCTGGATTACAGCCTTGCTCTGGCTCTGGCTGTGATGGATGAAGGGCTGCAACATCAGGTGTCAGCTCAGACATGCAAAGTGCAGGGGTGGCCATGGCTTGGAACCTGTCTCTGAGGCAATCACTAACAGCACACCCGCCTCCTGCTACAATATAACAATGACAGGTGGAAAATTCAGGTGCTCTGGTCTCCATTCCAGCCTTCTGCTTGTATTTCCTACAATGTAAAGGAAGTCAGTTCATGAGGCACAAGTATTTTCTCAGTATACTGTGAGACCTATCACTCATGCCAGAAACATGAAAACTTGGTAGAGATTTTCATTGCATAAATATTTATATGATGAACTTTTAGTTTTGATATCAGAGTTGAAAAGTTTTGAAAAGTGCTGAGCTTCCACTAAATAAGGGCATGGGTAGAGAAAAGTGAAAATGGTAAGAAGAGAAACCACCCATTGTGTAAAACCTATTTGATATTTTACTCTGAGTTATTTTACTTGTTTTATATCATGATGAGAATCATAAAACTGTAAGACAGAAACCTGAAAACCCATTTATCTCACAAATAAATCCTGCTTTGCTACAGTGGCTGATCCAGCAGCTAATTAAGTGGTTATGATAGTCTTTCCAACTCTCTCTTTTTTTTTTTTTTTTTTTTTTTTTTTTTTTTTTTTTATACTGTGAACTCCAGGCCACATTGCAAAGATTAGAGCTTCTCTGTTTTTAAATGGAAGCATGGAGACTGTATTTCTGATTGAAACATTAAATATACAGAAGATATAGATGCCTTTTCAGTCTCAGATGCTACTTCAGCTAATCTAGGCACTTTTCCTCTCAGCATTTCATGCCAGAGTTACTAAATAATACCTTAGAAACAGAATTGCTGGAGGGTTTTATGCACCAATTGCATAGTGAAGAATCAGAGGGAAAATTAAGCCACCTTTTTGCACGAACAGTGGTGGACATGCTGACTTTGCAACCCAACGGAAGGGCCTTTTATTCTGATAATTTGTGAGCTTTGCTCCTCGAGAAACGTTTACTGTTTCTGCAACAAGTGAAGCTCTTTGCAGGGTCCACCACAAGGCTTATTGTTGCCCACAGGCAGCCTCTGAGGGGCTGCACAACACTGAATTCCTGCCTCTGTTTCAACCCCTTTTTTCCCTCAGGGCTTTCCATTCACATGAGACTGAAGGCATTGCTCTGCAAGAGGAGGCAGGCATCGCCCTGCAAGCAGGGTGTTTTGGGGCGCCAAACCCAGCTCCAGAAACCACACACAGCATGAGGGTCCTGGCAGTGAGAAGAAATGAGACAGCCTATTGTTTTTAAAGGAAATATATTGCTGTGTTGAGAGGCATAAGGAAGGTTGGGTTTTTAACAGTTTTTTTAACCATCAGCAACTGATGTCTGTAACCATATATTGAACAGTCTATGCATGACATCTTTCTACTCCTCCCTGATGTCTCTTGCTGAGGCTGCCCCACCTTTTGAGCCAGGAAATCCCTCCCCAGCCATCACTGATTGCCAGAAACTTGTCATGGGCTTTTACAAATTACCTCTTGAGAGCTTCACCAACCACAAAAGCCTGTGTTAATCCAGAGGTGTTGACATGCCTCTGAGGTTCAAATAAATTCTTCCTTTTTGCCTTTCCTCACCAAAGTTTTGGCCTGAATTATGAGAATGCAGAGAAAAAAATGCAGTCCTATAACAGCAGAAGTAATGCTTAGTTTTGAACTATGCCCCCTTAAAGTGGAATGCTTCTCCTTCTTCCTCTACAAGCAGAGTAAATTTTCCCTTTTTTTCCAGCTCAAGGCAAATATTATTTTAAAGTTGTATTCAAATTATCTTATTCCTCAAGCCAGAGTGAAGGAGGAAGAGAGTTAACACAAAAACTAAAGAAATGTTAGAAGAGGAAATTTTAGGGTAGGTTGGCATGCCCTGTTCATGCTTCTGCTCCCTTTGTGGAGAAACTATCCTTAACTGTCCTATCCAGTTCTCCTTTTCTACATTTTGATTTTTCATCCTCGAACTGCAGCCTTCCAATGAGTAAGGAACACATTTGTAGTGTTGCCCCACACCAGTCCACATGGCACTGCAGACCCTCCTCACAGCTGGGCTTAGGCACCATCCCTGGCAGTGTTCAAAGCCAGGTTGGATGGGGTCCAGGTGTCCTGTACATGGCAAGGGGGTTGGAATGAGATGATCTTTAAGTTCCCTTCCAACCCGAACCATTCTGTATCAGCTGTGGGGGAAATTCTTGCACCGCAGAGTCACATTTTGCACACTTGCATCCGTGTTAATGCCTAGCACTGAACAAGAGCTGCTGAAGGCATTTCATCCTTATCAATCCACCTGCAAAAGCGACAGTTTGGAGGCTGAAGAGGCTCTGAGCATTCCAGAGTCCATGGCTGTGTGGCCATGCCTGGTGATCCACCAACAGGCTTCAGGGGCACAGGTTTACTTGTTTTCCAGTAAACCCTACTTACCTGTAGGTAAGAGAGAGGAAGAATACCAACTAATTTAGGGATGTTTCCTCTGTCTGGCAGAGGCTTTGGGAAGCCAGGCAATTGGTACTGTGCTCAAAGGCTGCTTATCTTGCCAGCCCATCCCCAGCTTTCTCTCCAGAAAGGCTTGATCTGCTGCAGTACCTGCATCAAGTTTGCAGCCTCCTAGAAATGTATCACATGCCCTGAAACATTTGAAATGGCTGCAAACGTCTATGTTTGTTACTGAATTCAGCCTAGAAATCATGCTTGTCACAATTAAGACTAACAAACTTCTTTTTTCTACACAACTTTGATTTATTTGAAGATTGTTGTGAAGATTGTTGTTATTTGAAGATTGTCTCCTCACTTAACTGAGAAAACTATTTCAGATTTTCCTCACAGTTCATGTTTTCAAGTCCACTGATTGCTCTTATGTTCTTGTTTGCCCTTTCTTTACTTGGTTCACATTTGGTTTTCTTTTAAAGATGTTCCAGACTGGACATGAGGCACCACCCTTTGGTTTCATACCAGAAAGAAGAAATTACTCTTCCCTTTTCTGTCTTTACTGTGACCTTCCCCTTATATATTTATCTCAGAACAAGGTCTATTTTTTTTTTCTGTATGACATTATTAAATTTAGCTTTGTGATCCAACCTAACTTGCAGATCCAGTTGTGACTGCTCCAACAGAAGCCTGGATTTTTTCATTGTCTTTGAGTTATTTTTCAACCTCTATTTCTCCCCTAATTGCAAGAGAATTTTGACAGTGATCCATTCCTCCGGAGTGCTGGCAGCCCCTTCCAGCCCAATATCACTGCAAATTGAATAAGTAGCACAACTACTCCTTCAGCCAGGTCATTAATATAGAATAGAACAGGACTGGACTGATGTTTGACCCCAAAGAGCTGCTTTTCCAAAAAGTTTTGTACTTTTCCGTAATCATAATCATTGATAACAATGTTTTTAGCATCAGTTGATTTGCACTCATAGTGGGGGGGGAAAAACCTCCCTCTTTGTTTTTTCCCTGTGGATTGTTCATGAGCTGCACTCCAAGCTTAGCAAGGCTGTTTCTGCTGGGTGTTGCAGAAACCACACACGCTGAATTGAACCTGCCCTTTGTTTACTAGCGTGGCAGGATCCCCTTCATCTCTGCTGTATTTCACACAGTAGGAGGCCAGCCTGGACTTTCCAAGGTCAATCTTGCTGCTGAAGACCAATGGCTCTCCTGCTGGGCAGGTGTCACAAGTCGAGTTAGTAGCAATGCAAACTTGTCAACTGCTGAGCAGGTTCCAGCAGTTTAAGTGCATTTGACCGGTGAAGACCCTCCGTGCCTCAAATTCATTTACTTCTCTGCAGGGGGTAATAAGGAAAAAGAGGATGAGACAGATGCAAGTGAAAGAATCTGTGATATTGTCAGTCCTCCTATCAAAAAGGCAACAGGAGTGTAAAGTGTCTCCTGGAAGTACATACTGGTGGGCTTAACCTGCAGCCTTGCATCTCAGCACAACAAGCTTCTAGGGAAATTAGGATCTGACCTGAATTAATCTCCTGTGCAGACAAAAAGTCTGTGTGAGGCACCTGGGGCCTGTATTTCCACCCTCTAGAGTCTGATGCTGATGAATTTAATGGGAGTACAAAAACAATACAAGTTTATTAGACCACATTTTCAAAATAGATGAAAAAATAACTTCAGCACTGATTTATTGAGAAAAGGATTTGGGCACTAGAGCCCATGGAAGTGGGCCACTGGGAAGGGCTGTCACAGGGTTATGCGCATGAACATGGGGCACCACGTAAGAGCTGTCTGCCATGGGGCTGTTTAAAGGCAGTAGACCTGCACAAGGGTGTCATTGTGCTAGAGTCAAGAAGGCCTGCCTTGTGACTTTTTGGAGGCAATTAGCTTCATCCAATCAGCCTCTTAATTAGTGCAGTTATTTTGGTCATGGGACAAATTTAGATGTCTCTCCACTGACCTCCACTGCACAGTAGAGAAATGGAGAGGTGATCAGCCATGCTCATTATTGAATTTATATTTATATCAAAAGAGCATTGTAAAGGTGTTCAGCATTTTACAGGTGTGCAAATTGATGCAGGACTCAATAAGGATCTTACCCAAGTTTTCCAGTTGAGCAGCATCAAAGTCAAGGCTAGAATTGAGGTCCCTGTATTCTGACTCAGATTTGTAAGAGCAACTCTGTTGTCTAAAAAGTGAAAGGACAAGCGCACAACAGGTTCTTGCCAGGTCACATTCTGCTGCAGGATGCCATGAAGTCCCCTGGGTTCTGTGTAACAGCTATCACAATGTTTCAGTTCAGAGTGGTAATAACAAATGGAATTTTTTCCTGTTATTATTTGCTCCACTGTACTTACATTTCCTGTATGTGTTGATTTTAGGTTGTTTTATGCCTTTAGCAAAATATTTTTTCACATATTTAATTTTAAGCATATGCTCTAGAACCTTAAATGCATTTAAAGCTCACATTCAAAGTTAAGCAGATAGAGAGATGGACATATATGCACTAACTTTCAGTAAGTTTGTGACTGTTTTGCCAAAATAAGATGTACATAAATGAGAATAATATTATTTTACATATTATTTCAATGATTATGATTCCCGTGACTGCAGAGCGTTATAGCAGGAGCTGGCTCTACTCATCAGTATTTCTCAGATGTGCAGTCTCAGACACCAGGCAGGAGGCTCACACCCTCACTGTCCAGGTGTGGCTCACCAGCACTCATCCATGCAGCTCTGCATCAGCTCTGGCTCTCTGAAGCTTGAGATTTGACACCTGATCCACTGGCATGGCACATGTGGGCCTGAAGTGAGGAAGGACGTGATGTTGCCCTGCCACTGCTGTCTCAGGGAGTCATTATAATCTTTTAAATCTCTTAAACTTTTAGAGAAAGACCGTGATCCTCGTACATCCTAGATTTACCACTCTCATGTGACACTGATGTAGCAGGATCCACATTATGGCAAAGACATTAGAAGTATATTTAATGATCAAATCTAACTCTGTGGGAAAGGGGACAGCTGAGCAACCCCAACAAGGCATTGCATCCTGAATTCCGAGAATTCAGAAGGGACTGACTTCCTCCCGTTTTTACGGCTTTAGCTTGGGACTGTGTGGCTGCCTCAGCCTGGATGGGTGAATTTGCTCTCTAGGGAAACATAGTTCTGGCTCTGCAGAACTCTTTTCCTTAAGGTCTCATTTTAGGCTGCAGTCAATAAGCGGTTGAAACACGTGTCTCTTTAATGATGGTGAAAATTGAAGGTGTCCAGTAAAGCAGCTGTAATTGTGTTTAATGCTGAGACAATGAACCTGGTTAAGATTCAATTTGGTCTTCCTCTTTGTTCCCCTGTTCCAGTAATAAATGGTTAATTACCAGTTTCAAAGGCTCAGTGTAATTTGTCAGCTTGCAGAAATCACAGTGATCACCATATTGTCAGTATGAAGTTTGATCCCATTGTTTTTACAAATGAAAATATTTACTCTTTTATAGAAAATGCTGAGCAATCTCCTGACTTGAACTACCAAGCCACAGCCTTTTTGGGCGGGGTAGGGGCTGACAGAATGTGCCCATCTGCTGAGTGCCGTGAACAAACTTCCTGCATTCCTCAGCTCTGTGCTGATGTCTGTGTGATCCCTTCTCCTCTGCCACCAGGAGGTACCTGGCAGGGCAGAGGCTCAGCACCAGACCTATCCCATCACCCTGAGGTAGTGGAACCAGCCAGTAAGGTCCCACATTTGAGCTCTCATTTAAACAGACTTTTTAGTTAGGTTTGCTCCCTAAACAGTTCTATTGCCAAAAGCCCTGCAATCTACAGAACTAAAGCCACTAAATCCCAGCCTGAGCCATATTTGCTTGTCTTGAAGGAGGGACCACTGGCCCCATGGGTGATGGGACTGAGATGTTTCCTTTGCTCCAAGCACTGATGCCTGCATTACAGAAGTGGGATATTTTAGGCAGTCATGGCAAAACCACTGTTTATTTGTTACTGCCTATGTTTAAAGTGTTCAGTGGATTGTGAGGAACCTCAGCAAGAAATCTGGGCCAGAAGCTGTGAAGTAACTTAACTGCATGTATGGTTGTTGACTAATATATACTATATTTATATTATATATATATA